>CAUYLG010013036.1:0-132304 GCA_963573385.1 Cacajao melanocephalus | reverse complement strand
CCTATGTCCTGAATGGTGTTGCCTAGGTTTTCTTCTAGGGTTTTTATGGCGTTAGGTCTTATATTTGAATCTTTTTTTTTTTAATGTTGCTAAAGAGATTCTCAGAGTGTTGAAATGTCATTTACTTATTTTAGCCACCTGTTGTAAGGTATACAGGGAAAGAGTGAACTAAAAAGAAAATATTTCTGCTTCTAAATAGAATTTAGGGGAACTATAGAAGATACAGGAATTATGTCCATCTAGCCAAATAATTTCGAAGTTAAAAATGAACTCAGGAAAATAGTGAAATCCAAGGCATTGTCAGTATCTCACATAACACATTGGTGAAAATTAAATACATAATATACATGCATGAATATATGTTAAATATATATTCATGTCAACATGTTCTCTAGCAAAGACTGTAGAAGCAGACAATATCAGACATTGTTGTTAATAAGCAGACAATAGCAGACATTGTTGCTAATAATGCAAATTGATGCAAGTCTTCTGGAAGTAATTTGACATTATCTTACAAAATTGCATTTTCACTTAATTTTGACTGAGCTGCTCCATATCTATGTATTATCTGGAATGTTTTTCAACAATATGAACATATATCTATCCCCAGTTATTCATTACAGCATTGTATATTGCAAAAATATTTGGAACAACACAAATACTCATACATAGAAGAGTAGTCAAATAAAGTATGATAAAGCCATACAATAGAATTATTTGCAACTATAAAACACAATAAAAATGATCCCTACAAACTAACATGAAGCAAAACCCATAATATATGTTTCAGTGCAAAAAGGAAAAAGCAAATTAGAAGAGTAACAAAAGCATGTTCCCTTCATTTAACGAAGAGGAAATAGGAGCAACTGCATATATTTACTCATTCAGGAAAATGAACAACAAACAAACAAACAAATCAGAAGGAATTAGCAAAAGCTAATAAGTTTGACTATCTTCAGGGTTTGGGTGGGAATGAGTAAATGTAAACAGTAGAGAAAGCATTATGGAAGAGTCATACTCCTCTGAATAAACCTTTCTGTAAAGTCCTGACTTTTAGATCCATACCTGATTATTCACATACTGAAAAATATATACATAATTAAAAATTATCAAAATGTGAATAAAATTCAACATGGCGTTCAGGGAGCCATTAATAAGGCTTACTGTATTATAAGTGAAAATCATAATTACACTTTAGCAGAAGGGGGTGGTGATGAAAATAGCATTTTACTATATAATCTAAAGCTATAGACAAACATCTATAAACATTGTACTTTGATTAATGAATTTATTTTATTTAGAGCTGTTGGTTAGCAATTCTGAAACTAAATATACATATTCCAGTAATGAACAATTAAGTAAATATGCTGTGGATAATGAAAGTTAGATCTCTCGCTGTCAGGAAAATATATTAAATAGAAAAGGAGAAAGGATTGGATAAATCTTGCAATGCTGGATTTGAATCAGAGGAAGTAGATGAATAGATATAGAAACAGATAGAAATAGGTATAGATTTGGGCATTTATTTGTGGATATGTGTGTGTGCGTAAATATATGTTATAGATAGATGGATACTTACCTATTTTTTCAGTTCTGTTCTCTGAGAGAGCCAGAAGATAATGAATTCCCAGCAACAGCATGTTTAGAAGATATTTGTTTTCAAATATCACTATCCAATATTTAAAAAAAGGATTTTATTAAATACATGACTGATACCAGGACTGAGGCAAGCAATGTACAAGATAAGACTGGAATGCTTTTGGAGTCATAAAGCAAAACAAAACAAAACAAAAAGTTAGGGTGATGTCAAGAGAAATCGAGAGAAAACAGAAACAAAATAACTGCCAATTGGCAATTATGGGACATTTTGAGAAGCAATGTTAGTAATAGTAGTAAAGAAATATATCTGTAAAAAATAAGTATTTGTTATCTGATTTTAGCAAAAATAAACAGTAAAATATATAAATAAATGCAGTTACATGGAAGGGCCTTCTTTAGCAGCATTCCAACTAATAAATATAGGTTAAACGATGCAACACAATACTACCATTGCTATACCCTAGTAGAATGTTACAGTAGGTAGCTAGTCAGACATAAACAGGGCAGGAGAATCCTACCCCCAGTCTTGCATCCAGGAGTGTCAGGGACCATCCGGTGATGATCAGGAAATTAATAGTTGCAGCCAGCTCCAGGGAAAGACAACTTCTTTACAAAGAGAAAAAACCTGACTGATGATCAGTAGCTTCTTGATAAAATTTCAGGAGTTGGCTGAGTAAGCTCATGCTAAGAGGATAATGGCAGAGTTTAACTGGTATGTGATCTCCTAGGGACACGTGGCTGGTGAGGAAAGAAGCCTCAAGTGAGCATGTGTACAAGTCCAGTACTCACATTGCTCACTTTCCCCTCCTAGATGCTATCAGGCCACTGCATGTGTGAACAGCTGACCCCAAGGGAAGAATCAGGAGTGAAGGGACACAAGAACCTAGAAGTATGCCAACATATTAAAATCCCAAGTCAAAGGGTCAAATCACCCGTTTGTCTAACAAGTTTCCTGCTTGGCTATCTTCCAAGTGTATTTTCCTTTCTTTCATTTCCACTCTAAAGCTTTTTAATAAGCTTTCACTCATGCTCTAAAACTGGTCTCAGTGTTTTTTCTCCCTTATGCTCCTCTCTTGAATTTTTTCTTCTGAGGAGTCCAGAACTGAAGTTGCTTCAGACCCATATAGATTCATTGCCCGTGACAGGACACTTGCCGGTAACATGGCCTCTGGCTTCTCACAGAAGGACAAATCCCAGAAAGAAAGAAAAGCAGAAACTTCAATGACTTTTATTATCTACCTGTTATGGTCTGAATGTTTGTGGCCTGAACATTTCTTCAAACCGAAACACCAAGGTGATAGTACTAGAAGGTGTCATCCTTGGAAAATGATTAGATTGTGAAGCTGCTGCCCCAGTGAATGGGATTAATGTCTTTATAAAAGAGACCTCAAAGAGCTGCCTTGCTCTTTGCTATGTGAGAACACATAGAAAGAAACGTATCTGAAGCAAAGAGTGAGCTCTTACCAGACATAATCTGCTGGCTTTTCAGGAGCAAAACTGGGAATGTCGGAATTCCCAGACCCCAGAACTGTGGGCAACAGAAAAAAAAAATCAGTTGTTTCTAAATGACCCAGTCTAAGGCATCTTGCTACAGCAACAGGAACAGAGTAAGACACTGTACTTTGAATTTACGCTCAATCATTTCGACCACATTTCACATAAGTGACCCACAAAGTAGAACCAGTGTTCAATGGAGAGGGAATTAAGCTCTACCTCTTAAAAAAAGAAATAACAATGAATATGTGGGTGTATTTTTAAATCAATGCTTTATTTTACAATTATTTTACATTTTCAGAAAATTTGCAGAATTCTCATATATGCTTGAACTATTTCCTCCTTTATATCTTGGAACATAATGAATTTTTTTTTAGTTCATTTTGTTCTGTATTTTTACCTGAAAAAAAAATTCTAATGGAAAAAATATGGTTAAACACTCTTAATTCCACTTTTAGATATAAATCCAAAGAAAATGAAATTAATATTTCAGAGAGATAGCTGCACCCCCATGTTCATTGCAGAATTGCCAAGACATAGAATATAAATACTATATATATGTGTGTGTATATACATAAGAGCCAAGATATATTCCATATTTGTATAAAAAAGAAGGAGATTCTACCATTTGTGACAAGATGGATGAACCTAGAGGAGATTATGCTAAATAAAGTAAGCCAGGCAAAGAAAGATGAACACTGCATGATCTCACTTCCATTTGATATCTTAAAACACTGAACTCGTAGAAGTAGAGACTAGAATATTGGTCACCAGTGGCTGGGGGATAAATGGAATGGAAAGATGTTGGCCAAAGGGCATAAATTTTCAGTTATAAGATAAATAAGTACTGGGAATTTATTGTACACGTGATGTCTATAATTAATAACGCAGCATTGTTTACTTACGATTTGATGAAAAGTCAGTTTTTAAGTATCTTCATCTCACACACACATGTATAAGTATGGACAGTGATGAGTGTATTTATTAATGTGATTGTGGTCATCATAGAAAAATATAGACATATATCAAAACATCAATTGTACACTTTGAATGTATATACAATTTTTATTTGTCAGTTGTATCTCAACTAACCTGGAGAAAAAAAAGAAAAGCTAATGTATAGAACAATATTAATTAAAATATTGTTAATTATATATTGGGATGCACTGTGGATAAAATAAAGCATTCAATAAATATGAGTTGATCAGCGAAACATATATTTTTAATAAAATATAAAATGCTATCCCTTAAATATTTTTGAGTCAATCCCAGAAGCAGCCACGCAGGCCAAACCAGCCGCACTGGCAACCCGTGGGGCTCCTCCACCTGGGAATCTTCTGGTCTGTGGGCAATAAAAATCTGTCTGGAAATGCGGCGTCCACTCACCCTCCACGCTTTCACTGGGAGCTGCAATCCTGAGCTGCTCCTAATCAGCCATCTTGGATCCCTCCCAGTACTTATCACAATACTTGGCGTTTTTACAGAATATCTATAAGAAAAAATAAATAATTAATTGTAAGAGAAAAAGAATTAAAGTGTGAAATGGCGTTTTATTGGCTCAAATTAAAAATAATTTATAACACTAAAAAGTTAAGTTCTCTCTGCTATTATAACACTGGAAACTCTGGTAGGATTACCAAGTTCAAACTAGAGGCAGTGAGTGGCTTTAGTAAACATGGCACTGATAAAGACTGCAATTACCTATTACAACCAGTAGGTGGCCAAATGGGCAGATATATTTGAACTTCTGCAGTTTTAGAAGGTGAACCACCTGAGAACTTGCTTGACAAGAGATAAAACTATGAGGTCAGGGATTTTAGTACATAGAAATCTAGCTCACCAATTAATTTCATTACCATTTTGATTGTTACACATACTTTTGATTATCCTTGCCCAAGCTGGGGACACTGAAGAATCAAGGATTTTAAATCAAGAGACAACATTGTGTTTATTTTCTAATATGTACAACTGCGTACGGAGTGGAAGGTGTTCTCTCTCTCCCCCCCTTTTTTTTTTTTTGAGGCAGGGTCTTATTTCATTGCCCCAGCTGGAGTGCCAGCCTTGACTTTCCAGACTTACACGACCCTCCCACCTCAGCCTCCCTACTACAGGTGTACACAACTACCGGAGGTTAATTTTTTTAAAAAAATTTATTAGAGACAGAGCCTCATTATGTTGCCCAGGCTAGTAGTGTTCTCTTTACCTATCTAGACTTTATTATTTAATTTAAACATGGGAGTCTAAAATTAAAAAATATATATTTTAAATACTGAAACTCACTTTTTCCTTTTTATTACAGTCAGATCACACCTCCCCTTTTACAGATAACATTGCTTGAAGGAAGACAGAACTATGCTACTCAGGAATAATGACGAACAGATCAGATGGGTACATTACAATTGAACATTTCCAAAATCTTTATCTCTGACTAAGAAGATCCAAGTTCCTAACTGAGATTTTGGTTTCTCTCCTTTTTTTACCTTTGCATCAGGAAATGACTAAACACAAAAAAATATTCTAATACGGAGTCAGTAAAAAGAAAAAATTTCACCGTGGGCTCATTTGCTGATTTGAATATTAGTGTAAGGCATGAAAGAATGTTAGAATTAGAATTCCAAATTGAAAATTTACATAAGGTTACTTATATATTATGCATGGATTACTAAGTTAGTTTTCCAAGAACACAAACATAACAAAACACAATGTAATGTAATATTCTTTTTTGGAAATGTCATTATATTCAAATTGTAAAATAATCATTTTAATTCTCAGTTAATTCATTCAAGAGCACTTTACGTCCTTTCTGGCCTGGGCACTGGGTCTTCCCTATTTGTATGTAGTATCATATACACTGTGTTTTGAATGAAATGTACTGACATAATTTAAATGCTGACTATTTTCTCAATGTATCATTTTCTTTTCTGTGGATCTGTTGAGATGTAAATTTAGCATTTTGATGTATTATTGGATAAGCTTGACTCCTTTATTCAGTCAGTCTTACTGAAAATAAGTACCTACACAAATTATAGACTTTCTGTTACTTGTTTGTTAACATCTTATGTAATTTTTAAAATTTTTTTAAATTTAAACTAGATGAGTTACTTTTTTTAGGTAACTAATCCTCAAACCAAAAAAGGACACAATGTACCAGAATATCTGGGACATGTTTAAAGCAGTGTCTAGAGGGAAATTTGTAGCACTAAATGCCAACATGAGAAGCAAGGAAAGATCTAAAATTGACACCCAATTGTCACAACTAAAAGAACTAGAGGAGCAAGATCAAACAAATTCAAAAGCTAGCAGAAGACAAGAAATAACTAAGATCAGAGCAGAACTGAAGGAGATAGAGTCACAAAAATCCCTTCAAAAAGTCAATGAATCTAGAAGCTAGTTTTTTTCAAAAGATCAACAAAATATATAGACTGCTGTCCAGACTAATAAAAAAGAAAAGAGAGAAGAATTGAATAGATGCAATAAAAAATGATAAAGGGGATATCACCACTGATTCCATGGAAATACTTACTTCCATCAGAGATTACCACAAACTACTCTATACACATGAACCAGTATATTTTGTAATAATAGTTTAATTTCTGCATTCTTACACCTTCCTAAGACTAAACCAGGAAGAAGTTGGATCCCTGAATAGACCAATAACAAGATCTGAAATTGAGGCAACAATTAATAGCCTGCCAACCAAAAAAAATCCATGTCCAGATGGGTTCACAGCCAAATTCTACCAGATATACAAAGAAAAGCTGGTACCATTCCTTCTGAAACTATTCCAAACAATTCAAAACGAGGGAATCCTCCCTAACTCATTTTTTGAGATCAACATCATCCTGATACCAAAACCTGGCAGAGACACAACTGAAAATGAAAATTTCAGGACAATATCCATGATGAACACTGATGCAAAAATCTTCAATAAAGTACTGGCAAACCAAATGCAATAGCACATGAAAAAGCTTATCTATCATGATCAAGTAGGCTGCATCCTGGTGATGAAAGACAGGTTCAACATACACAAATCTATAAACGTAATTCATCATATAAACAGAACCAAAGACAAAAATGACATGATTATATCAATAGACTCAGAGAAGGCCTTTGATAAAATTCAACAGCTCCTTATGCTAAAAACTCTCAATAAACTAGGTATTGATGGAAGGTATCTCAAAATAATAAAAGCATTTATGACAAACCATCAGCTAATATCATACTGAATGGGCAAAAACTGGAAGGATTCCCTTTGAAAACTGGCACTGGACAAGGATGCCCTCTCTCATCATTCCTATTCAACATTGTATTGGAAGTTCTGGCCAGGGCAATCAGGCAACAAAAAGAAATAAAGGATATTCAATTAGGAAAAGAGGAAGTCAAATTGTCTCTATTTGCAGACCACATGATTGTATATTTAGAAGACCCCATTGTCTCAACCCAAAATCTCCTTAAGGTGATAAGCAACTTCAGCAAAATCTCAGGATACAAAATCAATATGAAAAAATCACAAGCATTCCTATACACCAATAACAGACAAACAGAGAGCAAAATTATGAATGAACTCCCATTCATAATTGTTACAAAGAGAATAAAAAAACCCAGGAATACAACTAACAAAGGACATGAAGGACCTCTTCAAGGAGAACTACAAACCACTGCTCAAGGAACTAAGAGAGGACACAAACATACGGAAAAACATTCCATGTTCATGACTAGAAAGAATCAATATCATGAATATGGTCATACTGCCCAAGTAATTTTTAGATTCAATGTCATCCCCATCAAGTTACCCTTGACCTTCAGATAACTGGAAAAAAACATCTTAAACTTCATATGGAATCAAAAAAGAACTGACATAGCCAAGACAATCCTAAACAAAAAGAACAAAGCTGGAGGCATCATGCTATCTGACTTCAACTATACTACAAGGCTACAGTAATCAAAACAGCATGGTACTGATACCAAAACAGAGATACAGACCAATGGAACAGAACAGAGGCTGCAGAAGTAATGCCACACATCTACAGCCATCTGATCTTTGAGAAATCTGACAAAAAACAAGCAATGGGGAAAGGTTTCCCTGTTTAATAAATGGTGTTGGGAAAACTGGCTAGCCATGTGCCAAAAACTGAAACTGAGCCTCCTCATTACACATTCTACAAAAATTTACTCCAGATGGATTAAAGATTTGAATGTAAGACCTAACACCATAAAAACCCTCGAAGAAAACCTAGGCAATACCATTCAGGACATAGGCATAGGCAAGGACTTCGTGACTAAAACACCAAAAGCATTGGCAACAAAAGCCAAAATAGACAAATGGGATCTAATTAAGAGCTTCTGCACAGCAAAAGAAACAATCATTCGAGTGAACTGGCAACCAACAGAACAGGAAAAAACATGTCAAGCTCCCCATCTGACAAAGGGCTAATATCCAGAATCTACAAAGAACTAAAACAAAATTGCAAGGAAAAATAAAAGCCATCAAAAAGGGGGCAAAGGATATGAACAGATACTTTTGAAAAGAAGACATTTATGTGGCCAACAAAGATTTGAATAAATGCTCATCATCACTGGTCACTTGAGAAATGCAAATCAAAACCACACTGAGCTACCATCTTAAGCCAGTTAGAATGGCAATCATTAAAAAATCTGTAGACAACAGATGCTGGAGACGATGTGGGGAAATAGGAACACTTTTACACTGTTGATGGGTGTGTAAATTAGTTCAACCATTGTGGAAGACAGGGTGGCGGTTCCTCAAGGACCTAGAAATAGAAATTCCATTTGATCCAGCAATCCCATTACTGGGTATATATCCAAAGGATTATAAATCATTCTACCATAAGGACACATTCACATGCTATGTTCATTGCAGCAATGTTTACAATTGCAAAGACTTGGAAACAACCCAAATGCCCATCAATGATAGACTGGATAAAGAAAATGTGGCACATATACACCATGGAATACTATGCTGCCATATAAAGGATGAGTTCATGTCCTTTGCAGGGACATCGATGAAGCTGAAAACCATCATTCTCAGCAAACTGACACAAGAACAGAAAACCAAACACCGCATGTTCTCACTCATAAATGGGTGTTGAACAATGAGAACACATGGACACAGGGAGGGGAACATCACACACTGGTGTCTGTTGGCGGGTAGGGGGGGCTAAGGGAGGGACAGCAGGGTGTGGGGAGATTGGGGAGGAATAATATTAGGTGAAATACCTAATGTAGGTGAGGGGTGGATGGAGGCAGCAAACCACCATGGCATGTGTATACCTATGTAACGATCCTGAATGATCTGCACATGTACTTAGAACTTAAAGAATAATATAAAAAAAAAGGAGCATGCACCAGACTATGCCTTGAAGTAACTATTTGCCTTCTAGTGTCCAAGAAGCCATTTGTTCTCTTTTGTCCAAACAGATGTACCAGTTTTAATCCACCAGTCTTTAGTTCTACAGCAGATCTCCCTTGATGGGATCATCAATACAAAAAAACTAGTCATTATTCTCCAAAGTCTTCCACTATAGAATTTTTAACTTGTTCCTTTTATCATTAATACATGACTTTAAATTTTTTGAGGACAGAGACCCATTCTGATTGATCATTTTACTCCAATGGTCTAAAGTGTTCAGGAACATGATAAATAGTAATTCAAGATTACAAAATACCTGGTAATAATTACAATTATATATGTCAAAATTTAGTTACTATATTTAAAATACAGAAAATAAATTATTCTAATTATTGTTAATTAAATAATTTTGAATAATTTCTGCCTCAAAGTTTTACTAAGAATGTAAGAAAAAAACACAAGCATCAAATGATTTGAGTCATGCTTATAATTTTATCTATTCATCTGGGAATGTTCTCCTTAATGAATTACATAATTTTGTTTAATTTTATTATTATCCAGAAATAGAATTTCTAGACATTTTACACATCTTTAATTACTACTTATTTTGTACCTAGAACATTCTAGGCTCTTGGAGTATATATTTATAATATTTATGCTCTACCAAAACATTCCAATCCAATTTATTTTTTCTGTTAGACAGGGACTTGCACTGTTGCCCAGACTGGAATGCAGTTGTCTGACCTCAGCTCACCACAACCTCCACCTCCTGTGTTCCAGCAATTCTCCTGCCTCAGCTTCTCGAGTAGCTGGGATTACAGGCATGCAACCACACCAAGCTAATGTTTGTACTTTCAGTAGAGACAGGGTTTCATCCTTTTCGCCAGGCTGGGCTGGAACTCCTGACCTCAAGTGATCTACATTCTTTGAACTCCCAAAGTGTTGGGATTACAGGCATGAGTCACCACACCTGGCTCCAACCCAGATTTGTAAGGCTCTCCCAAGGATAATTTCCTTAAAGCACAAACTATTTTATGTCTGTTGATTAAAATTCTTTTATGAATTTCTCCAGTTTTCAGAATAAAATATATTTTAGTTTTATTTTCAGAAGAAGCAAGATTCTTACTGTAATTATGCCTGTTTAAGCTTTAGTCACTTCTTGTTAGTCACCTAAATATACCTGTATGCTTTGGTCAATCTGGAAATTCCCTTACACCTTTTCATACTATATTACCCTCTACTTGTAATGTACTTCTGCTGAAGTAAACTCTCCTCTCCTGCTACATATGACGCCTTTATAACTCTCCTACTTTATGTAACAGAATACTTTGCTTTCCCAGCCTTCCTTTGTAACATAATCTTATGGTTAGTACATAATTTATCAAATTGAATTGGTCTTTCTTTTTATGAGTCCACTATAATATGGTCAATGGGAGAAATTGAATGCATATTTCTAGTTTTACTTTTGTTCATTTCTGTGTTTCTGCTCCTAGGACATGTCAATTAGATTAAATTCACCATTTATCTACTAAAATACTTAAGCATTAAGAGAAATTTTGACTTTGCCTTACAATTCACATTTTTGAAATTGTTCCACATTCAAATGAATTTCATAATTCTCTCAACAATTCTTACATCTAAGTGCTACTCATTCTAGGCCTCAATAGATCCACATGCATTTCAGATAAAATACATGTAATACTATTCTTTTTCCTATGCAGAAGATTGAATCTTGCAATCACTTTTGAAAAAGGAAAAAAAATAAGTTGAGTGAATAAAAGTATGTTATTTAAATATCAATAAGCAGAAATAACTATCTCTTTTAGTCTTTTCTTTGTAAGATTTTATTGCATTAAATATCAAAAATCACTAGTTACATTCAAAATTTAAATATGAATCAATTGTGTCTTAAGAAAAATGTTCATAACACATATATTCAACAGATATTTTTGCATAAAACTCTTCCTATAAAGTATTCATTAATTGCAAATATGCTTTTAGATTTTTTACAATATTCTACACTATAAATTCAAGCACGCCTAACTGGTTTTAAGGTACAAAATGGTCATTCAATTTAAAATGCCATATCTAAAGTTTTCATTATAATTGTAGTAGCAGAAGTTTTGTTTCTGCTCCATGCCAATTCTTTAGAATCTGTCAATTGATTTTATCACAATAGATCACAAAGCATAATCTTCTCAATTATTGTCTTTATCTCTGTGGCTAAGGACAGGGTGTTTCATGTCCCATTTATCCTCTTGTTGAACATTTGTTTTAGGTGGTTTATATTCCTGCTTCATGTACTGTTAATTTATTCTCATTTTTTTTTGACACTGAAGCTATGGACATTAATCCTGTCATGGCAGTTCTTTGTTTCCATTTTTTTTAACACATTGAAAAAGACATACAAAATTTATTTTAATGTGTGTAGCATGGGGAAATCACAGGAGAATGATTACTCAATAACCCAATGGGAAACAGAAGCTTATATACCCCCTTTCATAGGGAAGAAGGAGATGGGAATGGAGGCAATTCTTTTGAGGGCCAGCAAATGATTATTAAAATAAGTGAAGGGACAGAAATTAACTTGTAAATGATTCTTAAATGAGAGATAGACATAGTTTTGTTTAAAGGTCCTTCCAGGTGTGGTTGCATTCCTCAGTATGCTTTTTTCTTCTTTGAGACAGGGTCACCCACTGTCACCAAGGCTGGAGTGCAGTGGCACAATCATGTCTCACCCTAGCCTCTATCTCCAGGCTCAAGCAATCCTCCTGGCTCAGCCTCCTCAGTAGCTGGGCCTGCAGAGTGCATCATCATTCTCAGCTAATTTTTTTTTGTTGTTAATTTTGTTTTGTAGAAACAGAGTTTCACCATGTCGCCCAGGGTAGTCTCAAACTTCTGGGCTCATCTGTTCACCTCAAGTCTCTCAAAGTGCTGGAATTGTCAGAGGTGTTTGAACCAGAGCAAATTTTCTTGAACAGGGGATGGGTAAAATAAGGCTGAGACCTGCTGTGCTGCATTTTTAGGAGGTTAGGCATTGCTAGTCACAATATAAGATAGAAGGTCAGCACAAGATACAGTCATAAAGACCCTGCTAATAAAACAGAATGCACTAAAGAAGCCAATCAAAACCCACCAAAACCAAGATGATGATGAAAGTGACCTCTGCTCATCCTCACTGCTTATTATTTGCTAGTTATAATATGTTAGTATGCTAAAAGACACTGCCACCAGTGGCATGACAGTTTACAAATGCCCTGGGAATATCCAGAAGTTATGCAACATTTTTCCTTTCAAAAACTTGACTAGAAATTTCATTTCAGCTGACAGTATGCTATGTAGTCTAAAATGAGGATGAAGAAGAATCCTCAGTTCTGGGAATTGCCCACATCTTTTCCAGAAAACTCATGAATAATGTACCACTTGTTTAGCACATAATTCAGAAATAACCATTAAATATAACCAACCAGCAGCCCTCAGTGCTGCTCTATGTAGTAGCCATTCTTTTGGATTTTTACTTTACAAACTTGACTTCACTTTATTCTGTGGACTGGACCCAATTTCTTTCTTATACCATATCCAAGAACCCTCTCTTGCAATCTGGATCTGGATTCCTTTGGGGTAATAGGATTACAGACATGAGAGACCAAGCCTGCCTCATCAGTTGTTTTTTTTTTTTTTTTTTGTCATAGACAATGAGAGTTGAGAGAGGTGATAGGTGATTAAAGATAATTTTGCTGTTTTTGAAAAGAAGCTTCCTTGGTCAGATAAGCCAATTCCAGAGTGATTCTCCTTCTGTGTGATTGCTTCTCTGGCCACAAGAGAAGGTTAGAGGGACCTTGAGTGTTAGGCAGCCTTTAAAGCGTCTCTAGCATATCAAAGAGCTAGTCTTTGTGGTGTTGCTTTCTGAGCCCCAATATTTTTCTTTTCTAAAACTTGACTAGAAATTTCATTTGTGAATGTATGCCCTCAGCTGACAGACAAAACAGCTAACTGTGGTGCTCAAACTTAAAACAGAACCACTTCATGACCAGGAAAGAGAGGGGTCATGTACTCTATGATCTCAGAAGAATGCTGTGAAAGTGTCACAAACCTCCTTTTCTACAATCAAAGCAAACAAGTTCCGGTTGCTGGTGTCAAGATCCATTGTGGCCTGATGTGATTAAATGAGTCTTCCATTTCTGGGAATAAGCCAGTTCGATTAAACAATCATATCTAATCAGGAAATAAAATTGCAGATAAAATCTCAAAAGTACAACTCTATAGATAACACAGAAACACAGATTTTTAATAAAAAGCATTTCTATAGAAATAGAAGAAAAACAAAGGCTAATGTTTGGAGTAGTCTATAAATTGATTTTTTGGAGGAGCCTTTGAGGCATCTTATAGTGAGTAGGAAGTGGCAATCTGACAAATGTTTCTGGATTCTAGTTCAAATCAGGTATTCTAGTGAACTTTCTAAGTAGTTCATACATCGACAGGCTCTTTACGTATAAGCTGCTATAGTGATTTCTTTCAAAGTTTATATCAAGTTTTCTAACTTCAGTTTGTAGAATTTGAAGAAAAGCACATTTTTAATTTCTAGTAATTTTAGATCAAAAGAGTGGGAAAAAATTTGGAGATGTGAGTCTAGAGAGTCATAGTCACATATTTTAGGTAATTAAAATTTAGGATTCAGTCCAGATAATAAAAAATCTCAAAAGCAAATGGACAGGACCTGAATTTAATAATGGTCATACTATATGTTTTCTTCTGAAATATTTTTTGTCTTCATTTCCCCATCTCTATTAAAGATAAATCATGATGAGAGTAATTTATTTGCAAAATATGTTTTAAAAATCTATATTTCCTTTTCTCCTTTTTCTTTCTCTCAATTTTGATTTGCAGTTTACTCAAAAGGTAAGCAAAAAAATCTTTACTATTGTGTTAATATTACACAAAAATCTTGTTCAGAAGAGAAAATCAAATTTTAACTCTGCATTAGTGTATGTTAAGGTTTAATTTTAAAATCTGTATCATAAATTTATTAAATTTTAGTTGGGTTAACCATACAAAATTTTGAAGTATTCTTTGTCCTTTAACTTTCTGTACCTATTTAGTTCTATCTACATTTTTTTTTCTTTCTTTGAAACAGTTTTTAAATAACCTCTAATCTAGACAAAATTAATTTTCTTTTCATGAAAGCCAAAACTTTATAACATTTTTATAACTTTCCTTATTAAAAAAATCCTAACATTTTAATAGATTCTGTATACAAAATTATTTGTTTAGATCTATTAGTTTTAATTTTATATATTGATTATAATTTTAACTCTATTTTAATCATAATTTTCAGTGAAAACCTAGGAAGTAATCAGTTTTAATTGTGATGTACTAGATGCAGAGCCAAAGATAGAAGAAAGAGCTTGAAGACAATGCCTGAAAAATGAACATCTCACAGCATGGACAGAAGGCAGAGATGGTCCAGGGAGGCTTGGTAAATGTTGAGCTTGGGTCTTCCTTGTAACTCTTGGCCAAGGTACTGCAAACATAAGTATGTCTGGAGGCCTTGTCACAGCCACATGTCTAGAAACCAGAATCTACAGGCTCAAAATCAGACATACTCTCACAGATAAATCAAGGAAGTAACAAAAATATCAGAGAAGGAACAGTTTTATGACAGAAAAACATAGAGTAGAGATAGTATAAATTTGTCTGACCAGTATTCCTAGGCAAAAATGTCAAAAATTCTGAAGACATATTTAATTTATTTTACCAACAATTTTAAAACTGACTTTACTTATCAAATATTGCTAAAGTCATGTGGACTTGAAAAATATTTGGGTTAGTTATTCAATTTTTTAGTACTCATTTATTTATAAGTTAATTTGGTATGACGAACACAAAATACAAAGACACGTACACATATATACATAGAAATAAACACAAACATAAATAGTATATAACTTTGAATTTAAAACATTTTTCCATGAGACGGATAAAATTCACAAGTTTAAAAGAGTAGTTGGATTAAACTGCATCTCTGTAAATGAAAAAAAGTAAAGTCTATCTGTCGCCCATGACCAAAACTTTACTAAGCTTCAGATAAAAGAGGGAAACAAATTTACATCTCAAAGCACAGAGATAATATTTAAGCTATTTCAGGGATAAATTTGAGTGTGTTAGAGAAATATTAAAAATCAATGTCAAGGTAATCCAGAAATAATAGAGATTAAACAAAGGATTTTATAAAGAGACCAATTTTTAGTTATTTAAGTAGTTTTCAATTTAGTCTCCGTTTTCAGCTTGACCGCTGAGTTCAGGGCAAAGCCCATCAATAAACAATGCCAGCAAAACACTTGCGGTTTCCAGGGCCTACTATTTTTATATATGAAAAGCAGGTGCAGCTGGAAAGCAGCTTAAAATGCATAAATTAGGTTTTAAATGTAATTATTTTTAAGTAATAGGAGTAATATTTTGATCCACATAAATCAAGGATCAAATTTTTATACTAACTCCTGGATCCCCCAGAGGTGAGGCAAAACCTCAAGAGAAATGTCATGGGGCTGGACTGTGCAATGCTTCCACAGTGCGCTTCTCTGTATGGACATTCTCCCTAGGCCAGGAAGCAACCTGATTTCAGTCAGCATACTTGGTTATTAGCCCATCAACCATAGAAGTCTCATCTTTCAGCGGTTAGTTTTCTCATAGCCCCCAATTATCCAAACTGTGCTTTGTTATCCAAATGCACAAAAAGTAGAGTAGCATCAGGTGGTAATAATCATTCACTGCAACTGCTGTCGGTCACTTCAAAAACTGCAGTCCTCTCTCCAGTGACTCACCAACCATTACACACCAAAAGGTCAAGTGCTCTCTCACAGTATGAAGTAATCCCTGGTAACCCTCCAAAGCCAAGGAATCAGAGAACTAAATACAAAAAAGAGCAGAGCTTTAGGCTTTAGGAGAACCTGCCCCTGAATCTTGGGGCTTCAGGAGGAAGACAGAAAAGTCCCCAAAAAGGTGATGTGTGACACCTTTTTTGTATTCCTCAAAGGGTTTCAGGGCTTCTAGAAGTCCCTTTTAGATTTCTTCATGAGTTATCAAAGATAGCAGAAAAAAAGAAATAGTAGAAGTAAATTGGAGAATAAGTATTAGAGAAGCCAATTTGAGAGAGTTAACAAAAACATAAAATGTGGAAAGTAGACATCTAAAGACTTCAAAATTAGAATTATCAGAAAGTTAAAATAAGTTAAAAATTGACTTGCAATTAAAAGACTTAAAATATCTGTATAATAAACAAGATATCATAAAAGTAAGAAACCTTTAAAATTAAATAAAATATTACTCCTATTACTTAAAATAATTACATTTAAAACCTAATTTATGCATTTTAAGCTATTATAAGAAACATTCCTCTAAATATTCTCACACATATATATGTATATTTGTAAAATATAGTCTCAAATATATATATACACACACATGAATGTTTTTATATTGCTTGGTTAAATACGTAAAAGTAGCATATCCTTGGTTCTGTGTTAGTTTTACACTTAATTTTATAAAAAATTGGCTAACTTTTCTTCCAAATGATTGTGCAACTTTGCATTCTCACTACTAATATATGAGTTTCAGTACTACACAGCTGCATCAATATTTGGTAATATTAGCCTTTTTAATGTTGGTCATTCTCATGGGTATGTCTTGATACATTTTTCAGATGTTATTCTTTACTAACAGGTGACTAAATAAATTTTGGAATGTCAGCAATAGCAAAACAAAAACTATTCATACTTACTGTGGCATAAGTAAGTCTCAAAAACAACATATTAATGAAAGAAGACAAACACAAAGAGTGAATGTAGTTTGATTCCATGTACATGAAATTCTAGAAAATGCAAAAGGGCAGATCAATGGTTTTCTGAATTGAAAAGTTGATGGCAAATTGAATGGAAAGAACCCTGAAGAAAATTTTTGATAATATGAATATTCTCTTTATTTTGAGATGAAGTTTTGTTCTTGTTGTCCAGGCTGGAGTTCAATGGCACAACCTTGGCTCACTGCAACCTCCACCTCCCAGGTTCAGGCTATTCTCCTGCCTCAGCCTCCCAAGTAGCCGGGATTACACACATGAGCTACCATGCCCAGCTAATTTTGTATTTTTCTTTTAGTAGAGACGAGGTTTCACCATGTTGGCCAGGCTGGTCTCAAAACTCCTGATCTCATGTAATCCACCTGCCTTGGCCTCCTAATGTACTGGGATTACAAGCGTAAGCCACCATGCCTGGCCAATAATATAAATATTCTATGTCATGTTTGTTGTGGGGCTGACTTAGGATCAAGAGTCAACAACTTATATAATCTAAATAGCTAGCATATTTTATATGTAAATAATGTTTCAATAAACATTATTTAACATGTTTTGAAAAATTAAATATGAGATGATAAATATGATAGTTAAAAGAAAATGAGTAAAGTAGAAGGTAGATTTTTAGAAAATATTCACACAAATGTACAGGATTAAAAGGTATAAAAGAGAAGTAATAAAGATATAAGGAAGCTAAATTGAGGTGAACTAATATATGTATATTCAGATTTTTAAATAAAATGAAAGAGTAGAGAAGAAATACTATTTAAAGAGATAATTGATATTTTTAGAAAAACGGAATGAAAAATTCTTAGAAATAGATAACACAGGTAAAAGTAGGATAAACATAATTCAGTTTGCACAAGATACTATTCAACACATAATTATTAATACAAAGAATTCAAAATATAATAAAACTTTCTTAAATGAAAGTTTATCATTTACGATATCTTAAATGAGAGATAATCGAAGACAATACTATTGATAGCATTCTTTACAAAGTTTTAAAAGAAATATGTAAACACATAGTTAAGTCTGTGACTACATTGATTGGATAAATAAAAATGATATCTTATTTACTTTATCCAAAATATGTAATATTAAAATTTTAGGTAAAAATAACAGGCAAAGTCCTGGTGCAGTGGCTCATGCCTGTAATCCCAGCACTTTAAGAGGCCGAGGCAGGCAAATCACCTAACGAATTTGATACCAGCCTGGTGAACATGGCAAAACCCCATCTCTATTAAAAATTGCAAAAATTAGCCAGGCATTGTGGCTGTAATCGCAGCTACTCAGGAGGCTGAGGCAAAAAAGAATTGCTTGAACCCGGAAGATGGAGATTGCAGTTAGTCAAAATTGTGCAATTGCACTCTAGCCTGGGCAACAGAGGAAGAATCCGTCTCAAAAAAAAAAAATTAAGTTAAAAATAATAAAAATAGGCAAATCAATTATGGCAGGGATAATTGGTACCTTCTACAACCATATTAATATATAGCAATCAAGTTAAAAGGAGGTCATTAGAGTGCGCCACAGTATAATATGCCTGGTCTTCTTAGAAGAAGAGAAAATTAAGGCTGAGTCACAAATGGAAGATTTTGTGAAGATGCAGGGAGAGATGACTATCTGTAAGCCAAGGAGAGAGGCCTGGAAGAGATTTTTCTTTTATAATCCTCAGAAGGAATGAAGCGGGTGACATCCTGATCTTAATCTTCTATCTCTTAACAGTATGGAAAAATAAATTTGTGTTGTTTAAGCCATCCAGTATGTGATACCTTGATCTTGAAGCTCTAGCAAATCCAGATGATAATCAGATTTAAAAGAATGTATGACATTTGTACTGTTAATGAGCAATCTATAAATGTGTGATTAATTTTATCTTTCTTTTAGTAAACATTTATTGTTAACTTTTAGAGATGAGCACTAAAATGTTAAAAATACAGTGTATATTTTACAAACCAGTGTAGGAAAAAATATGCATATAGTTAAGTCAAAATGGAGTAAGAAAAGAGAAATAACAGTAAATGAATCATGATGAAAAGTTTAAAATGCTATAAATAATCACAAATTTAACATTAATCAATAAATTTATGTGAGTTTTCTGTATTCATGTGAAATTACATGAAAATTTTCAAAATAAATAAATCAAACTAAAATATATAGAGCAAATTGATATTGAAAACTCCATAATGATTATGACTTATTAGACCATATTCCAGATTTACTAGATCAGGCAAGCAAAAATCAATTTAAATATATCATTTTAAATACATAATTTAAAAGTTCAATTTGATAATTAAAGAATGCATGTTTGACTATTATTCAGGTATAGAGTAAATTTCAATTACTTTAAAGCAACAGAGAAGGTATCTCTGACTATAATTAAATTTAATTACAAAACTGTAAAAAAGACCAGGTTTTAAAATAGTGTGTAACTTAGATATTTTCCTTTTTCTCTCTAGCAATCACAGAAAACAAGAAAGAAATATAAAATCTTCACAAATTCCTAATTTAATCTTGACATGGAAGTACTTTAAAGCACAAACAAAGTTCAAGAGTAAATAAAGGTTTCAGCAAGGTGGCTCACACCTCTAATCCCAGCCCTTTGGGAGGCTGAGGTGAGCAGATCACTTGAAACCAAGAATTCAAGACCAGCCTGTGCCATATGGAAAAACACCATAAAAATACAAAAATTAGCCTGGCATGGTGGCATGTGCCTTGTGGCATGCACCTGTAGTCCCAGCTACTTGGGAGGCTGAGGCAGGAGAATCATTTGAACCTAGGAGGCGGAGGTTGCAGATTGAACGACACCTCTACAACCTGGGTGATAGAGCAAGATTCTGCCTTTAAAAAAAAAAAAAGGCAAATAAAGGACAGGTACATTGAAAAACATGAAGAGCAAATGCCATGGGTGCAGCTTTCAGGAAAAGCTGAAGAAATAAACCTTAAAAGAATACAGTACATATTACATTGAGGTACAACTTCCAAAATATTTATTTGTACTAGTAAGAATGGGGTATAAAAATCTTTCTGCACCATATTCTTTAGAACTAGTTGGTTCCAAATAGCAGAAAAGGATAGGCTCTTGCTATTTAAAGTGTGAGCTGATGATCATTATGTTTTCTTTAGAGAAATGTCTGTTTAGGTCCTTTGTCTATTTTTTAATCTGGGTATTTGTTTCCTTGCAATTTAGTTGAGTTCCTCATATGTTTGATATTAGCCCTTTATCAGATATCTGCTTTGCAAATATTTTCTCCCAATCTGTGGGGTTTTCCTACACTCTGTTGTTTCCTTTGCTGTGTTAGTCAAATACAATCCCATGTGTTTATTTTTCCTCTTGTTATATGAAATAAATGCTCAGCATCTCTAATTAGCAGGGAAATGCAAATTAAAACCACAATCAGGCATCACCTCAGACTTGTCAGAATGGCTGTTAAAAGGACAAATGATCATGTGTAGGTGAGGATGTGGAGAAAAGGGAACATGTTCACACTGTTTGCGGAAATGTAAATTGCCTTGTCTACTTTGAAAAATAATATGGATATTCATCAAAACGCTAAAAATAAAATTACGATATTATCCAGCAATCCCACTACTGGGTATAGATTCAAAGGAATTGAAATTGACATACTGAAGGGATATCTGAACATCCATGTTTATTTCAGCATTATTCATGATAGCCAATAAATGGAAATAACCTAAGTGCCCATGGACAGATGAGTGAATAAAAAAAAATTGATATACATTCACAATGAAATATTATCGGGCCTTAAAAAACAAAGAACTTCTGTCATTGAAAACAACATGGATTGACCTGGAGGATGTGCTAAGTGAAATAAGCCAGGGACAGAAACACAAATACTGTATAATGTCACTTATATGTGGAATCTACAAAAGTCAGTCTCATAGAATCAGAGTGGAAAGGTGGCTACCAGATGCTGGGGAGGAGGAATGCTGGGAAAAGGGAGCTGTTGATCTAAGGATACAGTTTCAAAAGTGCTGCAAGAATAGACTTTTAATCCTCTTACCACAAAAGAAGTTAGTGAGGTGTTGGATATGTAAATTAGCTTGACTTAATTTTCTACAACATTTATGTAGATTAAAATATCAGCTTATATCCCATAAATATAATTATTATGTGTAAATATATAAATAAGTAAATAAAGAGTGTTCTGAGTAGTAAAGTTTCAGCATCACTAAGGAGATTGTTAGAAATTGAGAGTCACAAGCTCTGATCTATACTTACTCATTCCAAATCTACATTGCTGCAGATCATTGAGTGATGTGTATTCCCATTAAATTAGAGAAGCACTGGGGTAGACCAAATAAGAATATTCAGAGGCAATCCATGTTTTTGGGAAGCAGACAGTTTTCATGCATTGCCTTTGAGGTGGGGGTGGAAGAAGAAAAGAGAGGGAAGGAAAGAGGAAGGGAGGAAGAGAGAGAAAAAGAATGCTTAAGTACATTGCTTAACTCCTATATCAGTTATTTGGGGAGATATAAAGTGTCAACACACTCAGAAACAAAACTGTAAGACAAAAGGAAAATACTAGCCTTTCTGAAATCCAATTTTTACATTAATCTTACTGAAGTAGGCTGTGAATACACAATCCCAGTAAACCTTTCCTGCTTCTAGAATAATTTAAAAAGAGAAGGAAAACAAAGGATCCATATAAAGATACTATTTTAAAGTGCAAAATCAACATGCAAAATAAACAATAGTTGAAGAGCACTCAGAATAAATGATAAAAAACTATGACAACATTACAACATGAACAAAACAAGCACTGGAATGTTTACCACTGTGAAAAAAAGCACCCAGATCAATACCAAGAGCACAAGGAAGATAAAGGATGTGAAAACAAACAGAAGGTGATGAAATATAAGGCAGTTGAAATCAGAAAACAAATAGAATTAAAGAGGAAAATACAGAAATAAAGTCAAGAACAAAATGAACAAAGATAACAATATGGGATACTGAAGACAA
Organism: Cacajao melanocephalus; assembly: GCA_963573385.1. Lineage (NCBI taxonomy): Eukaryota > Metazoa > Chordata > Mammalia > Primates > Pitheciidae > Cacajao > Cacajao melanocephalus. The sequence continues at coordinate 110,011 of CAUYLG010013036.1, read as the reverse complement.
TTGTGAGAAGATTAATGAAATAAATACACAAGTTGGTAATGGAAGAAAGACAAGGAACAATCTGTGTTTGAAATGTGAAGAAGAAAATCAAATAATGGAAGAATTTTCCTGATATTATAACAGATTTAGAAGTAAACAATGAATATTCACATTGTTATTACAGGAAAATAATGACTATCCCGATTTCATTCAGGACAATCAACAACAAAATAATCCTCTTACATCTTAAATAATATTAATGATTCTAATAAGCATCCAGACCACAATATCCATCTGTTTTTAAGCATGTGTAGGGAAAAGCAGGATTATTAGTTGCAAATCCCTAGTGGATTCTTTCAAGTTTACCTGTCAATTGGCTACCTGTGTCTAGGAACTATAGCCCCCACTAAGAAAGGATCTATGTATAATTCCGGTAGAAAGAGTATCTACCCCTCTCCAGGAGGAAGAGTTACACACAATATTAACTTTCTGAGAGTAGGGCATGTGGAGTTCCTGTAAACTCCCATGAGCTCAAATTGCTTGATGCTGAATTAATTGAACTACCACTAACTCTCAAAGTTACGCCCACAATCTCTCCACACAAAAAGGAGAGATGGTGGAGAGGAGAAAATGCATTAAAGGGAACAAAAAACTCTGCACAACATTGAAAATATATTAACCAAAATAATATTTGAAGAGATATTCATCAATTATTATATCAAATACAAACAGAAAATCAAGAGACATTATAATACCCTTTTCATAGAGTTTAAAATATGCAAAGCAGTATAATGTATTGTTTATTGAAAATAACATGCATTGCAAAATAGATACATAAGGTGTATTAGTTTTCTAGGGCTGCCATAACAAAGTACAACAGACTGACTGGCTTAAACAACAGAAATGTATTTATGTTTTTTTTCACAATTCTGTGGGATCAAAGTTCAAGATCAGGGTGTCAGCAAGTCTCTTCCTTCTGAGGAACTGTGAGGAAAGAATATGTTCCGGGTCTCTTTCTTTTTGGCTTTTAGAGAGTTTCTTCTCTCTATGTTCGTTGACATAGTCTCCTCTCTATAAAAACCTCTGTGGCCACATTTTCTCTTTTTATAAAGGCCATTATTCATATTGGATGAGTACCCACCCTAATAACTTTATATTAACTTGATTACCTCTGTGAAGACCTTATCTCCAAGTAAAGATAAGGTCACATTGAGAAGTTCTGAGGGTTACAATTTTAATATATAAATTTTGAAAAAATACAATTCAGCCTCTTAATGTGGTAATAATAAATGTCAAATTCAGGTTAGTTATTACTTTTAGATTTGGAGAATTTGAGCAAGGAGTTAACAGGGTGTGTCCAGCTATGTTTTATGTCTTAAGCTGAGTGTTGATTTTTTTTTAACTCTTCATAATTCTATGTATACCCCAGATCTTTCAGAATAAATTAAAACTAAATAATGCAAAAGTTTAGACAAAATATTAAGATGTGAGTGGAGTTCTCTGTTTCAAACCCATAAAAACTTTTTTAAACATTAATAAAAGCCGTGAAACTCTATGTTCCAGAAGAAAGTTCATACCTAAAACAGAGTGAAAAATTTTAGGACTATTAAGTCTGAATGACAATGCCATACAGAAACTGTGTCAATTTTTCTAGGATGCCGGATTTTAGGGAGCTAGATCTTCATTTCCTGCTTAAAAGGTGGTGTTACCCAAATATCCTACCCATGAACTAAATGATACTAGTGCCTCAATGTTCTCTGTGCTTTCTTCTGGCATATTTCAAAAGAGAATTCTTTCAGTGTTTGGATATTTTACCTATCGTTCAAGTTACATTTTAGTAAAATTTACTTACTCTGTGAAGTAGTAACCACATTATATTTCACTTCCAAACTCCTTCCAAAATAAAAGATTGATTTTACATTTTTACCTGATAGTCCCATTTAATTTTTACTATGCTATAGAAACTATTCTTATTAGGTAATATCGTGATAGATAGTTTATGTATCTGCCTCCAAAAATAGGCTGTACTCTCCTTGCATGCAACAGGTAATTTTCATCTTCATCTTCTTATCAAAAAGGTTAGTACCTGTCATTTATACAGAAATTAATAAAGGATTGTATTGTGAATAACTGAAAGTGTCATCCCATTTGACATGAATAATAGATGTTATTCTAAATGCTCATTTTGCCTGTATAGAATTTTTTGATACGTTTGTAATGACACTGATATGCCATGTCTCTAGGTGTATCATTTTAACTGATTTTACTTTTACTTCTTGAAATATTTGGAAAGTTGGCTGTCAAATGTACAGCCACAGGGAGTAGCTGTATTAAGCTAATTTTAGATCAGTATCTTAGAACTCAGAATTTATCCAAGCAAGAATGTTATACTTAATGTTAAGATTTCTGACTATTTGCAAAAGCTCTTCTTCATGTGTGACTGACACTATGCTCAGCAGCAGCTACCAATGTGTGGAACTGTAGAGCAATATACAGTAACATATATATATATATATATATATATATATATATATATATATATGTACATTTTGAGATCCTGCTTCGTAAGGCCAAGGATCTACTTCTTTGAAGGATTGAATGAATCACCGCTTGGTAGACTCTGGTCACATGAGCGCCTCTAAAGTGTGGACACATTTAACAACATGGGTAACCTAAGCTGTGGATATTAGCAGTGACAGTACTGACAGACCAGCAAGAGGAGCAATGTCAGCAACTAAAACTTTGATGTTTATGGTAACAGTAAATTGTTCTAAGATGAGAAGCTGACAGTGAGATTTCATGTAAAAGTTGGGCTGGGAATGAAGATGCCAAAATTTGGAGAGAAAATTTATTGGCCATGGCTTTTGTCACACTCTCTTGGTTTTGTCTCAGTTTAAACATGGCTCTGGGACCCCTCCAGCTTAGACTAATTCCACCGTAATTGAATTTCATTGATGTACCATTCTAAATGACATAATTTCATAAAAATAAAAATATTTTAGAATTATAGTGACTACTTTTGAAAAATTTTTAGGTGAATAATTTTTTTTTTAACGTATCCTCCCAGTCAGACCAACAGGTGAGAGATTCCCTCAGTTTTTGGTTGCCTGAAGAGCTCTATTTCTCATTTACTTTTAAAGAATAATTTTTTTGGACACAGGATACACAGGATTCTAGACTGGTGTGTGTGTGTGTGTGTGTATATGTGTGTGTGTGTGTGTGTGTTTTCCTTTTAACATGTAAGATACTCTCTTCTTGTCTAGTTCGCATGGTTTGAGAAGAGAAATCTGATGTAATTCTTACTTTTTTTCCCTCTATACGTAAGTCTCCACTCCTCTCTGGCTACTTCCAAAATTTTCTGTCTACCTGGTTTTCTCCCATTTGAATATTATATGCCTAGGTGTAAACTTTTGATATTGGTACTGTTTGGCTTTTTCTGAGCTTCCCGGATTTGTGGTTTGGTGTTTCTTATGAATTCTGGACAATTTTCAGCTACTACTACTCAAATACTTCTGCTTTTTTTTTTTCCTCTCTCTCTCTTGCTTCTTCCTTTGGTATTCCGATGACACATAGACTTTTTATAATTGTCCAACTGGTTTTGAATCTTTGTTTCTATTATTTTATATCTTTTTGTTTTGTTTTGTTTTTGAGACAGAGTCTTGCTCTTTCACCTAGGGTGGAGTTCAGTGGTGCAATCTCAGCTCACTGCAATCTTCACCTCCTGGGTTCCAGTGATTCTTCTGCCTCAGCTTCCCGAGTACCTGGGATTAGAGACAGGCACCACCACTCCCCACTCCAGGCTAATTTTTAAATTTTTAGTAGACATGGGGTTTCACCATGTTGGTCAAGCTGGTCTCAAACTTCCGGTCTCAAGTGATCTGCCCACCTCAGCCTCCCAAAGTGTCGGGATCTCTATCAATATACTTTCAAAATCACTGAATTTTTCCTTAGCTGTGCCTAGTACACTGATAGAGTGGATAAAAGGACTTCATTTCTGTTACACTGTTTTTTTATTTTTTTTCCAGAATTATACTTCCTTTTGCTTACTTCTAGGGTTTCTATCTCATTATCTTCTTGCTTATAATACCCATCTGCTTTTGTATCTTGTTCATTTTTTTTTTCCAGTGGAATCCTTAATGTATTAGTAGCAATTATTTTAAATTGACAGTCTTATAATTCTAAAATCTGTATCACGTATGAATCTGTTTTTGATGTTTGCCTTGTCTCTTCAGATTATGTGTTTGCCTTTTAGCATGTCTTGTAATTTTTTTTTGTTTAACCCAGTTTCACACTGTCACCCAGGCTGGAGTGCAGTGGCACAATCTTGGCTCACTGCAACCCCCACCTCTCAGGTTCAAGCTATTTTCCTGCCTCAGCCTCCCATGTATCTGGGATTACAGGCACCCGCCACCACACCCAGCTAATTTTTTGTATTTTCAGTAGTGACGGGGTTTTACTATGTTGACCAGACTGGTCTCAAACTCCTGACCTCGTTATCTGCCTGCCTTGGCTTCCCAGAATGCTGGGATTACAGGCATGAGCCACTGCCCCTGGCCTGTTGCAATTTTTTGAAAGCCAGACGTAGTAGGAATAGAGACAAATAGATCTTTATTGGGCTACAAGTTAGGCTGCATTTAATCTTTGCTGTAGCTGTATATAGCTGTAGCTATCAATAGTTTTTATTTCCTCTGGCTTACTTGTTTTTATTTCCCCTATTGTCTTTGGGCTTTCCTAGAAACTCATTATATAAAGGTTGTGTCTTGTAGTTCTCTTAATTATAATCCACTCTTACACGGGAACCCTGTTGATATGCTATTAGGTATTAGGGAGAATAAGCATTTATCTTATGATTAAATCTCTCTCCCTCTCTCTTTCTCTGTAAGTGTGCCAGAATCCCTGAGCTGTGATCTTCGATTACCTGAGACAGGAATGCTATACGGGGCTCCAGTTGTCTAATGATCCTCCTTTTAGGTCTGTTAAGGTTCTCATAAGGTAATTTTTCTTAACATAAGGCACTTGTTAGGAATAACAGGCATTCTGGGAGTACTTACGGTTTCCAAGGTGGAAATAACTCCTACTACCCAAGGGTAGAGAACATTTTCCTCCATTCTTCACTGTGGGTACCTGGTGAAACTCTGGGAGGTAAAACTCATAAAAGTATTTCCTCCTAACCTCTTCTAACACAGAACTTTCAGCAGTTCGTCCACATACAACAATTTGTGGATTAAGTTTTCCTACTTTTTCTTGTTTCTGCAGTTTCTGCTCCCAATGAGCTATGATTTTCTGCTTCTGTCTGACACTAGTTTTCAATAAGAATTTTGCATCTATATTCAGGAGGCATATTGGTAATAAGGCTGATTCAATCAATGTTCTTATTATGTTTGCATGAAAAAGACAAAGCTTCCAGAAAAGTTGTAATTTTGTGAAAACAAACAGGTCATTTGGACATGATTTATCAAAAACTGTAAATACTTCCAATAGATTATAGTCTATTCAAAATATTCATCAAGCTTTATTCACAATACCCAAGTTATGGAAACAACCTAAGTGTCTGTCAGTGAACAAATAAAGAAAAGGTGATACACACATGCACACACGCATACACACACACACACACACACACACACACACACACACGCAATGGAATATTAACCAGTCTTAAGAAAAAGAGATACTGTCATTTGCTCCAACATGAATGAACCTGGAGGATGTTACACTAAGTAAAATAAATCAGGCACAGAAAAAAATGCATGATCTCATTTACATGTAGAATTTACTTTTCATGTTCATATATAAAGAAATAAAGAATAAAACTGTGGTTGTCAGGGGCAATGGCAGGGGCTGAAGGGAGGAAATGGAGATGTTTGTCAAAAAATATCAATCAATCAAGTAACAGATACATAGGATGAATAAGTCCAAAGATTTAATGTACAACATGAGGACGATAATGAAAATTGGATTTGAGATTTTTGTTAAATGAGTTGATTTGAGCTATTCATAATGAAAAAGTAATTATATGAAGAGAAATGTGTTGTTTTCAACATAGTTATCATTTTATTATCTCTATATATCCCAAGATATCATGTTGAATACCTCAAATATTTACAATAAAATTAATTTTTTTAGAAAAGAAAGTGCCCATATAACACTTAATATTTCAATTGATTGGAAAATATTTATAAGTTGAAGTGTTCTTACTGAGTTTATATAGTTTTATAACTCAGTATTTCAGATTAGGACATCTCTTTTTTTTTTTTTTTTTTTTAAGAAAGGTTCTTACTCTGTCACCCAGGCTGAAGGGCAGTGGTGCAATCTTGGCTCACTTCAACCTTGGCCTCCTGGATTCTAGCTATTCTCCTGCCTCAACAGTAGCTGGGATTATAGGGTGTGCCACCATTCCCGGCTATTTTTTTTTGTTTTGTAGAGACAGGGTTTCACCATGCTGGCCAGGCTGGTCTCAAACTTCTGGTCTCTAGTGATTGATAAATAAAATTTTACCTAATAAGATTAAACTAGATTATTTGGCAAGTTTTGATTCATTTTCAAGTATTTATTTTAATTAATGTGAGTAATCTGAAAGGAAACAAAAAGTCTATGAATATGAAAAGTCAAGCTTCTTTATGACTCACATTAAGCCTACAACTTAATGTACTCACATAATTGAATATGCTCACGTTTCTCATTGACCATCAATAAGAAAATTGAAACAGGATAATTTTCAAGAAGGCATTCATATTGACAGACCTCCATATAAATCAGATCTAGGTTGAAAATTGTCATGAAGAATACCAACTAGGTGAAACGGCAATATTTGAAATAATGAGAAATCTTAAACTATACAATGTGGCAGGTAAAAAAATAATTCATATAAATCATAGGTCGTCCTGTAAAAGATCATTCCCCTTCCATATCTCCAGGAGGTTCCACTGACTCAGAAAAATGCAAGTTGCAGCTTTTTTTTTTTTTTTAACCCCCTCTGGTAGTGTTAGAAATTGTGAATTTAGGCACTTTTACGTAAAACACTCATTTTCCGTATATCTCTCACGGTAATGTATCAATAGATTGTACCTTTCAGAGTTAATGGATTAAACAGAATACCACTCAGCTATAAAAGAAAACAAGCTATCAACAGACATAACTTCAAGAATGAGTCTCATAATTATTACACTAAGTCATAGAAAAACAAAGAAAACAAAATGGAGTATGTATATGATTCCCTCTACATAAAAGTCTGTAAATTTATCATTAATAAATATCGACAAAAAGGAGATTAGTAATTGCCTTGAACCTTGGTGGAGAGTATGGAAGGGGACAGGGAAAATGAGATGTTAAGTTATAAAGGGACTTGTGCAAAAGATTGGCTATGATTGATATCTTTATTTTCTTCATTAAAAGTTTTTTTCATGAATTCCGACACATTCAAAACTCATCAAATTGCACATTTTACAGAAGTGAAGTTTACTGTAAATCACTTATTGTTCAATAAAGCAATATAAAAACAAAAATATATTAAAAGTATCAGTGTGTATTCTAGGCAATGGAATCCCAACTTTTATGAAACCTCATAACTGAAATTTCCCTGTGAATCTAAACAGAAACATAAACTGTGTGATTTAACTAAAGTCATTGATTTCTACTCTGCATCTTCTTAGTTATCCTAAACCCATATATCTACTTGTATATGAGTGCTCTGGGCAAGACCTCGGAGGTTAGACTCAATCTCATTTGAATGATCACAGACCAATTTCTTATTAAAGGTATTTCAGAAACCCAGTGGCATGTATCTACCCATAATTTCTATGAACAAAAGCAGCATCAAGTAAACAACAAGATTCTTCAATTTTGAATTTAAAATGTGCCTTATATTTGATGGTATTTTATGTTTTCAATTATTGTAAATTATCGAAAATAGAAAACGTTTATTAGCATGTAGGCTCACCCCTTATGAAAATTCATAATGTTTGCCCCTGAGACATTTCTTTTCATTGCTACAAATTATATGCTGTTGTTCTTTCATTACTTAAAGAAAGGGAAATCCATGACTCTTTATCGTCTGTGTTGTGAACTAAACATGGTTTTAAATGATTTATGAGAACTCTCTGTGTAAAAATTCAAACTTTCCTTGTTTCTTGGTTGACCATAACTGAAAACTGAAATAAGTAAATATTAGGCAAAATAAGGCCTCTTAATGTAACATTAAAGTGAGATATTTTACTATAAGTAAAATCGGCTCAGATATCAGAACATATTGTGATTACCAGATATTACTTAATTTGTAAAATGTATAAGATTTAATCTATAACTGCTCTCAGTTATATTTTGGACTATGCCTGCAAATACAATACATTATGGAAACAGTCAATGTTTTTACTCATCAAAAATAGTCTACAATTTAAAAAAATAACTTTTATGGATTATGTAACAATAGAATTACTTAAGTAAAAAATAAGATGGAGGCTCTGGAAATGTGTTAGCTGACTATTACGCCAAAAAAGGATCCTTCCCTAAGATCATGACATCTGTAATAGTCCAAACAGTCAATTCATTAGATTTGTGAAATGATACCGTTATAGAATGTCACTGGTCAGCTCTGGAATTTGCAAACAATTACTGGAAATAAATTTGCTTGAAGATGATTTCTAGTATACTCATAAGAGTTGCTTGAGGTGACAGAGACTTCAAGTAGAAACTTTCAAAATATTTGCCATTATGCCTCATCAATTTAAGTGAAGAGATTTTACTAATCTTACTGTCTGTCTTTTTCTAGTGCATTCCTCATTTATCACAAGCATCATTCTGGAAAAAGTGTCAATATGGAATATGAACAATAATCCAAGCCTTATTTTCCAATATTTCCACATAGAACATCTTTAAATAGCTTTCAAGAAACCACCCACCTGCTACAGGTTTTCTCAATATATTTGCATATGTTTTTAATGCTTTCGATAAATTAAAGCTTTTCTTTTCCAAAAGAACTATGATTGATGGTAGCATAATTTTCCATTTGATTTTATGTTCCAGTCTGGGGAATTCCAACCTATCTCTCCAGTGATACTTTCACTTTACTTGGATTCTTAACAGAGAAATTTGAAAAGTTATAGCACTTACTAAGAAATTGTATTGCTTTTGTCATCCTCGATACTCAGTAAAAGTAAATAGAAACAATGATATTTTAAAACTACATTAGCAAATATATTTGGCATTCCTGAACTTCCTTGATGAACAGTGTCACCTCTGGCCCACCTGTCCATGATACCCATACCCTGCAGATCTCATGCCTTTCACTAGCAAATTTGTCACCATGAGATTAAATATGTCACTCCTGATTATGAACTCTAGCTTATCTCATCAATACATCAAAAATTGTTCATCTGATTTATGGAATATATCCAGTCGTTTTAACAATAGGTAAAAACTTCCTTTCTTTACACTCTTGCAACAGGCTCTAAATGATCTAATATTAAAGACTGTCTATGAAAATATACCAGAAAGAGAAATGCCTTAGAATAATGTTGAAAAGACCCAGTTAAGTGCTTTTTAACATTAAAGCAGCAGTTAATCTCCAGAGTATTGATCCATGGCTAAATGTGTTCTAGCTTAAAAGATATAAGACATGGACTGCCACTATATCAGAAAATGTAAAACATAAAGAGTCTTAATAATCCTCCAGAAATAGATGGCTTTGGTTGTTGTATCAGTCACAGTGTAGTCGACAGGAAACCACACAGTCTTTCAAATAGGAAAGGGTCAATATTAAAAAATATTAACTAAAGCAAGGGATTGGAGTAATGTGGTGTTAGTTTATGATTTAAAAAACAAAAAGAAAAACAAAAATACCAAAGAATGTAGTCCAAAGCCAAGATTCAGAAACTTTTGGAGAGGGCAAGGTAGAATGGCAGATAAATTGTTGGGTGCTTACTGACTAAACTTCTGAAAATCTGCCCTCTAGAGCTTACTGTAAATCCTTAGAGTTCCGGAGAAAGGCAGAGGTAATCTGCTATAGAACTACTGTTGCAAGGGTGGTCCAGGGGAGAAGTAGGTTCCAGGAGAAGTTGTCTGTCATGTATTGCATGTACTAAATTATGCAGAAGCTACCCACACTGCAGGATCTGGGTGGTAAAGAAGCTATGTGTGCTTCAGGAGCCAGCCATGTGAACACACTGGAAAGAGAAAGAAATACCCTTCCTCCTGCAGGGTCTCTCTAGTAACTTCCACTGACAAAGCTTACCATAATAAAAACGTGGTTAGAGGACCCAGATCACATTTTGCATAGCAGGGAATGAAAGATGAATTTGCAGAATGAGAGGCAATAAATAGATAACTGGCACAGAAAGAGACAGGCTTCCCCTAGACTTTTGAATCAAAGTAATTGCATGACATGAGTATCTAATTGCAGGCACAAATTTTATATTTTAATTGACTCGCTGTTATCTAGCTGTTGTATTTTCTCCTTTCTTGAGTAATGTTCCAGATCGTTAGCATTTAAAAAAAACACTCAGCCTTGGTATTAACAAGGTCTCTATCCTCCTAATTTTATTCTGTGTATGTAGTCTTTCTTTGGTAATAGAATTCAACCATTAGCTTCAGTTTTCTTTTTAATGACAAATCAAAACTTTAAACATTAAGCCAAAGAGTAGTGATTTGGACACCTTTTCTTTCTGGGTGCCAAACCACTCCCTTTGGAACTAATGAATTGTTTTAAAAACAGTCTTACAAGTAATAGTACTCTACTGATTTTTTTAAAGGTATAATACAGCAAAATAAAATGAAAAGCATCCAAAATGCTAAAACCTTTTGCAGGTCATATCTATGAAGGGAATAACAATGAAACAACACCCAGGGAACATTTGTAATAGACACCTTCTGTAAGCAAACTTTCATACAGGTAAGATTCAAGAAGCAAACTGATAATGACAGCATGTAATTCATAACAATCACTGAAGTCTTAACCATACATGCAAGTTTTCTTGATTCATTTTTTTCCTATTTACTTATTTATCTATTTACTCTTTATATTCTGCCTATCTAATTAGGCCCCTATCTCAGAATGTTACCAAAATTATATAGTAAAATATACCTAGCATAGCAGGGATATTTTGCCTGGAAACAAATGATTGGATCACCTCCCAATATATGGTATTAAATGTATTGCAGAAAAGCCAATTGGCTACTAAAAGCAAATTAGATATATACCTACTATCTTTGTAAACTGCCACAAGTCTCAAGAATAGCCCATACTGTCTTCCACAGTTCATTTTGGTTCCATTTTTTTTTTTTACCAAAATAAGAATAAAAGCAAGAGAAAGAAATGAAAATAGAGATTGCTCAAAAACTTGAATCAAGAGGAAAAACTGAGTTCTGAGATCTCAAACTTTAACTCAAGATGAATTATTTGTTATGTTTTCAAATCTCTTCATATTATGCTATAAAAAAGGCCTAAGTAATGAGAAATAGTTTGCATACAATAATTCAGCAATTGACCAGGACTAGAAAATGTTATTGGGGTGTTATAACTTATCACTCCAAAAATTAATTAATTAATTAAAGGGAAGAACAGACATAGGCATGACACTGTGTTTTCAAAAGGTACATGTTTTATTTTAGGAGAATTATGTACTTGAACATCTAGTGAACTCTCTAAGGTCTTTAATATTATTATCAAAGTCCAGGAAACAAAGGAAAATCTCATGACATTATTAAATTTTGCTAATACTCTCATATTGAGAACTCAATACTAATACTATTATTATATATTATACATATAATACTAATCTCATACATGAAAGTGTTAGTATTAGTATTGAGTCCTCAATCTCTGAAAACCAAAGATTGTTTCTCTTGGTTCAGTTTGTGTACTATTGACTCTGGTTTAGAAGTGGACTACAAACTTTGAGCATCAATCATCTTTTCATATTTATCTTGATTGCAGTGTTCAAATGTGTGATCTCTAGAATCCCAAACTCTGTTATTCAGATACTCCCATCAAATGATTCAATAAATGATCATTCATCTTAAAGATCAGATAAAACCAACATATGTAATGATTCAAATAACTGCCACTCTACAATCATGAATATGCAGAGTGCAGTAGATCTCAAATTATTATTTCACCAGTTGGTAGTGGTCTAGCTTCCAACTCATACTAAATAACAAATATAAAAAGGGTGTGAGAATTAAAACCAGCCTTGTCACCACAACTTAGATATGACACAGACTATGTATGTCAACATTACTTCGTTTGTTCCAGGTAAATTTTGCTGCAGAGTTAGAACTATAAAATAATATATTATTTTAATGTGTGCTTGAGGAAAACCCCTAGAAGTCAATGTAATGGAGTCAATATTTTGGTCATGGGAGCATGCATTTCATGTGTAAAATAAAGATTTATTTCTCAATGCACATCAAGATCCTCAGTCCTCTAATCCTAAGATGTTATGTCACAAAGTTTGCCTAATTTCAACCACATTTTTAATCCTGGAAAAGCCCATTGCAAATTACGTGAGTTCAGACCCCAAAGCCCTATAAGTATCCTACTTGTAACTTATCATTTATGAAACATTGACAGGTGGGATTCTTTCTTAAAACTTTCCTTTGTTAACAGATGTTGTAGTGTTTTAGGTAGTTCAACAATCCTAATCTTTATAATTCCAAGCTCTCATTTATGAATTAAATTATTTAAGCTAAAAAATCATTTTCCTAAATGTGTGTTCAAAAATGTTATGAGTTAAAATGCTGACAAATATATTTTAAAACATTTTACTGCAAATGTTTACTGATCATTTTTAAACATGCTTGATATGTTATTACGCATTTTGTAATATTAGGAATAAGACAATAATGAGTAGAAAGTTCATAATTTATTTTATTTTTAAATATAAAATTTGTACAATATGAAGTAAAATAAAATCTACTGGAGACAGGTTAAAAAATATCTGGAATCCTAAGGGTATTTCTAGTTTCCACTTTAGCAATAGAGAGAAAGCAGTCAAAATGCTAAAACCTTTTGCATGTCGTATCTATGAAGTCTTTACTTAGGTGATATATTTACCTGCTAATATTTTATACAACACATTTGTCAATGCATTTATTGAATTATTATTTATTTATTTATTTTTTAGTTACTTGCTTTTCATCATAAGGTAGCTGGCTACTCATCATGAAGAGCATTGGTCATGGTACTAGTGAGAGGTGAGAGAAGAGAAGAAAATGGTATTGAAAATGTCATATATGCATACCCACCAACTTTTCACTACATATTTCCTTTCTTTCACAATGTCAGAATGCAGATACATATGGTATTGCATATAAGTGGTATTTTTTCATGTACACAAAATTTATCTTTTATGTCTTTCTTGTACAATATATACATTCAATTTTCCATATCAATATATAAATATTATAACAATATTCTACTATTTTACTAAAAGATTTAGGATTTTCCCTTATAAATTGGATATAATCTATTAGTTGTCAGCTCATTGTGAATTAACTTTCTTAATGTCGTAAGAGTACAGCTGAATTGTTCACATGCTTTTTGTTTTGTTTCACTTGTGAGACAATTGCCTGCATCTGGAATAGCATAGAGTTTATCTTCAACTTTTATATCATTATTTAATGGTGATTTGCTTTTCTTCTTTAAGTAGCTGTCTCCTATTCATAAAGTGTATTGGATAGAGTTCATCTTTGGAATAAACAAACCACTATTATGATGTTGAATGCTTGGATCCCTAGTAATTTTAACACTATAATTATCATAATTATAATTATCATAGCTAAGGTAGATGAACTTCTTTCTTGATCCATAAAAATGTCTTATGTATAGCTTTTCAAACACCTCTATTAAGCTACATCTCAAGTACAGATATAGCCAGAGTCCAAGCCTAAACATCTACATTGATGTATTCTGTTAGACCTGAAAACCAAGCTCCAAATGCAAACATACATTGTAGAATACAAAATGCTTCAGAAGACCAAATAACCATAATAATTGATCTCCTAGGAAGAAATTTGCACTTTTAAAATAATCTTCAGATATTAACATTTCTAGAAGATTCCAAAATAGAAGCTTTTTTGATCTTTAATACAGTGATTTTATATTCAGTAGGACACCATCAAATGTGACCTACTAATCTAACCCTTTATATTGCTCTCTTATCAGGCTTGTTTCAATTTGTGTTGTTTCTTTTTCTATTTATTATTATTGCTAATACATTAATGAGATCAACTCATTATAAAGCACATTAGACAACATTAAAACTTTCATCAAGGTGTCCAGTCTTCGATAATGGTATTTTTAATAAAATTATTTTTGTAAAACCTTCTTATGTTATAGGCAGCTTTACTTGTTCGTGCCATATAGATTTATATAATGTATTGTATATTTGTTTCTCTTTATAGCAAATATGTTATCAGCATAACAGATGTCCTTTAAATGAGTGGGTTTTTCTATCTTGCTTTAACAAACAACCAATGTAATGTATTCTTTATTGCCTATGCTGTTCAATAGGGCTTTCTGTGTTGATTGAAATGTACTAAAACTCCACTGACTGACATGGCAGCCATTAGCCACATGAAGCTACTGAGTATTTGAAATGCAGCTAGCATAACCGAGGAACTGACTTTTAAATTTTTTTTAAGTTTACTTACTCAAATTAAAATTAGTATGTGTGCCTATAAGGTACCATGTTGGACAGCAGAGCTTTAAACTGTTTTTGAAATATATTGTCACCAATGCAACTTGTTATTGTCTTGATGGCTTCTATAAATATATAAAATATTAATTTTTCAACCATGTGGCATATTATTTAATACTATTACATAACATGTACCTTACAATTTGTTTGTTAAATGGGCATAGTTTTAAAGGGATTAATAGGTTATTTTCAATCTGGCACACTAACTTTATATAGGTCCTCTTTCTCCAACTCACTTTCACATTGTTTATCTTGCTATGAAATATAATATAATAAGGAAAATCATGTTAAATGTATATTATTAAGTATATATCATTTTATTATAATCATTGAAGTTCATCTGTGCTATTTTAAGGCAACAATATAGATGTTTTGTCAAAATTAATAATTCTAGATGTAGCTATAAATTACTTTTTGAGACTTACCACAGAAACAATGATGGACTTAACCTTGTACGATAATAGACATTTGGATGAGGGCATGACACTCAGAACTCAGTAACTTGCTGAAAGAGTCATGTTTTTCTTCAACAAATATTCAAGGTAGATATTTTGGAGTTTTATTTGACGTATCCAGACGTTCACAATCCATATCTTTCTCTCTGGATAATATTTGGATAACAATTATAAGCATGACTTTTAATTTAATATACAACAACTTTTGAAAATTGATATCTGAATGAAAATTGAGTCTTAAACGTCAATATTTCATACCTACTGGCAAGCTGGCAGACTTTATGAAACTCTCTCAGAGTGTCTCTAAAATAAGAATTTTCCATGAATTTCATGGTTCAACATATGCAAATCTATAAACGTAATCCATCACATAAATAGAACCAAAGACAAAAAACATATAATTATCTCAATAGATGCAGAGAAGCCTTCGACAAAATTCAATAGCTCTTTATGCTAAAAATTCTCAATAAACTAGGTATCGGTGGAGCGTGTCTCAAAGTAATAAAAACTATTTATGACAAACCCACAGCCAATATCATACTGAAGGGGCAAAAGCTGGAAGCATCCCCTTTGAAATCTGGCGCTAGACAAGGGTGCCCTATCTCACCACTCCTATTCAACATAGTATTGGAAGTTCTAGCCAGAGCAATCAGGCAAGAAAAAGAAAGAAAGTGTATTCAATTAGGAAAAGAGGAAGTCAAATTGTCTCTATTTGCAGATGATATAATTGTATATGAAGAAGACCCCATTGTCTCAGCCCAAAATCTCCTTAAGCTGATAAGCAACTTCAGCAGTCTTGGGATACAAAATCAATGTGCATAAATCATAAGCATTCCTATACACCAATAACAGACAAACAGAGAGCCAAATCATGAGCAAACTTCCATTCACAACTGCTACAAAGAAAATAAAATACCTAGAAATATAGCTAACAAAAGATGTGAAGGACCTCTTCAAGGAGAATTACAAACCACTACTCAAGAAAATAAGAGAGGATACAAACAGATGGAAAATCATTCCATGCTCATGGTTAGGAAGAATCAATATTGTGAAAATAGCCATACTGCCCAAAGTAATTCATAGATTCAATGCTATCTCCATCAAGCTACCATTGACCTTCTTTACAGAACTGGAAAAAACCACCTTAAATGTCATACGGAAACAAAAAAGAGCCCACATAGCCAAACAATCCTAAGCAAAATAACAAAGCTGGAGACATCACACTTCCTGACTTCAGACTACTCTACAAGGCTACAGTAATCAAAACAGCATGATACTGGTACCAAAACAGAGATATAAACCAATGGAACAGAACAGAGGCCTCAGAATTAATGCCACACATCTACAACCATCTGATCTTCGACAAGCCTGGCAAAAACAAACAATGGGGAAAGGATTCCATGTTTAATAAATGGTGTTGGGAAAACTGGCTAGCCATGTGCAGAAAGCTGAAATTGGACCCTTTCCTTACACCTTATACAAAAATTAACTCTAGATGTATTAAACATTTAAACATAAGACCTAACACCATAAAAACCCTAGAAGAAAATCTAGGCCATACCATTCAGAACATAGGCATAGGCAAGGACTTCATTATTAAAACACCAAAAGCAATGGCAACAAAAGCCAAAATAGACAAATGGGATTTAATTAAACTTCAGAGTTTCTGCACAGCAAAAGAAGCAATCATTAGAGTGAACTGGCAACCAATAGAATGGAAAGTAATTTTTGCAAGCTACCCATCTGACAAAGGGCTAATATCCAGAATCTGCAAAGAACTAAAACAAATTTACAAGGAAAAAAAAACACACCAAAAAGTGGGCAAAGGATATGAACAGACACTTTTGAAAAGAAGATATTTATGTGGCCAATAAACATACAAAAAAATGCTCATCATCACTGGTCGTTAGAGAATTGCAAATACAAAAAATGCACATTGAGATACCATCTCACACCAGTTAGAATGGTGATCATTAAAAAATCTGGAGACAACAGATGCTGCAGAGGATATGGAGAAATAGGAACACTTTTATACTATTGGTGGGAGTGTAAACTAGTGCAACCAATGTGGAAGACAGTGTGGTGATTCATCAGGGATCTAGAACTAGAAATACCATTTGACCCAGCAATCTCATTACTGGGTATATACCCAAAGAATTATAAATCATTCTATTATAAAGACACAGGCACACGTATGTTCACTGTGACACTGTTTACAATAGCAAAGACCTGGATCCAACCCAAATGTCCATCAATGATAGACTGGATAAAGAAAATGTAGCACATATACACCATGCAATACTATGCAGCCATAAAAGATGATGAGTTCATGTCTTTTGCAGGGACATGGATGAATCTGGAAACTATTATGCTCAGCAAACTGACACAAAAACAGAAAACCAAACACCACATGTTCTCACTCATGTTGAACAATAAGAACACATGGACAGAAGGAGGAAAACATCACGTACTGTGGTCTATTGAGGGGTGGAGAACTAGGGGAGGGATAGCCAGGGCGGGGGAGATTGGGGAGGGATAACATTGGGAGAGATATCTAATGTAGGTGATGAGGGGATGGAGGCAGCAAACTACCATGGCATGTGTATACCTATGTAACAATCCTGAAAGATCTGCACTTGTACCCTAGAACTTAAAATATAATTAATTAAATTAAAAGATGTGCATTTAAATATTTTTCTATAATTAAACTATCAAGAACCATACATTTAGTGGCCACTACATATTTTATTTTGTTTATGTGTTTATTTAAGTCAAGAGCAAACTTTTGCTTTAATTATTCTTTTTATCCATAGCAGTGAATTGACATCAACTTTGATGAAGGGTCACTCCTATTTTATTTCTGTATTTGTTTATTTACTTCAGTCCTCAAACCCTGTTTCCAAATTTCTCCTTAATAATCCATATACTTTTACTGATATATGTCCTTATTAAACATTAATATGTAAGATTTATTTTTACTTTGTTTTATGTGCATGCATTTTTATTCTAAAATGATATCGTGCTATAGATATATTTTTTCTTTATCTCACATCAATATATTTTCAAGAATTAAACATCAATTTTATAGGCTTCTTACATATTGCTCTTAACAAGTGAATAGTATTTCATGGGGTAAATATATCTATTTATCAATTTCCCTACTGCTGGAAAACAGTTTTCCCCAAATGCTGGTTACCACAATCAATGAACATGTTTTTTTTTTAATGGACTTCGAGGAGAATTTTTCTCAGAAACAGGCTGTAAGTTTACATGGTTGCAAAAGTCTATATGTTTACAAAAATGCATACAAATTTCTGTGCTGTCATATCCCACTTGTTGGCCCTATCTGCCTTTTTATTATTGCCAGTCTGAGGGTTGAGTTGACTGAGTTCGGATTTGAGCAGCATTTAGATTTTGTTGTTGCTGTTACAACCCTCACAGCACTACAGACTTTCAATATTTCTAGAGTTATCTTGTAATACGTATAGGGGCTAACTTACAAGTGAGTTGTTCTTAATGTTTGATGCGACCTCAGCTTTAGAGTCTTTTATTTGTGATTCTTCCTTAACATTTTTCTCCTAATTTCCCCAAGAATAGATAGCTGTTACTTGTTATTTGACTCTGTGGTAGCCTGGAATTGGTACAGAGGGGAGGAGGAGTAAATATTCCTATTGTTTTACCTTCAGCCTCTTTCATTTGCCCTCTTCCTCTCGCTGTAGGAGACTTTTGATGTTCTAGGACCAGAGCCTTCCCACATCCTACTGGGTCTTCATTTGTGGTCTATGGGTGAGAAGTTTGTTCCCCTTTCCCAAATGGCTTAAATATTTTGTTTCATAGGGAATACAGAAGACAAGAGTCTAAGTGGGTCTTTCTCTCATGTAGTTTCTGATCTGCTTCCCCTCCATGAGAGAGTCTTAGGCCATCAATCCAACTTCTAGTCTATCTTGTGAAATAAAGCCTAATGAGGTTCATGAAAAAAAGACTATAAATGGGAACAAATTTCTGTTGTGTCTGTGAATTCCAGGAGTACCAGACCAGTTTAGCTTTTAGAAATCTATTACAAATTTTAGCTTCATTCCTCTTATGACCTCCATAATGTGTTGTGTTTGGCATCTGCCCCAGGCAGTACTCATGCCATTTCTCCTTTGGAGTAACCTGTTTTTTCATGTTTCTCAGTTGTACAGTAATCTTGGCTTTTAATGAGTTTTTTTTTTTCAACAAACTTTTGTGTTCTGTGCATTATCTGACTTATTTTGTTGCAAATGTGGAAGCTACATCATTTTAAGCTTCCTGCAACTTAAGCAAAAGCTGAAAGTTTATTAAGGTCAACTTTATTTTTTTTTCACATTCTGTGAGTAATTTTTCCAAGTATTGTACAAAACACATTTCACCTATTCCCCATTCATTAGACATTCTAAATTTACCAAACATCAAGTCCTCATATATTCATATATCTCCAAGTCTTCTATTTTAATTTTGTGATGTATGTCACATGTGTTATTAAAAAATACCAAAATATTTTTGTTACTGTAACTTCAGAGAATTCCTTAATATCAAGTAAGGCAAATACCATTCTTTGCTCTTAAATTTGACATAAATTTAAATAAAGATGATATTTTCAAAATTCTGGCCTTGGTCTCTTAATTTATTGATTGATTTCCTTTCAACTATTCCTTTCTACATGCTTCCTAGTAATTCACCCCTATGGTCCTAATTCAGACATTATCATTGCCAGTAAATGTAACCCCTCAATTAACTTATTTCAAACATCTATCTCTGTGTGCACTACTTCTTACCTTTTCTTCTCACTTCTTCTAGTAACCCAATTCTAACTACTCCTTGATCCCAATGAGACATATAATTAACTGATATTACCAAATTGCCATTCTTACTCATTCAATGATTTATTCCTTCAACAAATATTTAGCATGAATTTACTTTGTGTGAGGTATTTTCTAGTCAGTGAAGATAAAATAGTAAACAAAACAGATAGAAATATATACCACTCATAAGTAAGTTGTATAAAATACAGTGAGGAAAAGTTAAAGTAAAAAAAATATATAAAATTAAGAAAGAGAAATAGAAAAGTCAAGAAGATAAGTTAAATTTTACATATTGTGACATAAGAAGCCCTCACTGAGGGGAAAAAAAACCTGTTTAATAGCTTTACTGATATATAATTACCACACAATAATTTACACATATTTAATATACACTATTTTTTGTAATATGAATATAGCCATAAAATCATATGGGTATCACATTCTAGATAAGGACATTTTACATCCCTAATTATTTATCATACTTTCCTTTTTTCTACCCTTCATCCCCAAGAACTCACTGAGCTCTTGATCTCCTTTCTTTCTGAATTTATTACTTTTCTATTTCTAGAATTGTATAAATTGATTTATGTAGCATTGATTGATTATCTGACATTTTAAACTCAGCATAATTATGTTGAAGTTGAATCATATTGTTGCATGTATCCTAGTATATGGCTTGAGTTTTATTTTTATGCAAATATAAGAAATAAAACTGTCCTTTGAATATAAAAAATGTAAAAATAATATTTTGTTAGTTGATATTTTATATACTGTCAAGCCTACAAGACATATGATTTTTGATCCAACTACTCAAATCTGTTGTGATAGCATAAGAACAATTATAAATAGTAAACAAATCAATGGAAATGATTATATTAGAATAAATATTTAGAAAAATAGGCAACTAGCCTATATATCATAGTTTGCTGACTCTTGCTCTGAAAAGAGTTTTGTAATGTTAGCTCTTATATTTATGCTTATGACTAATTTTGAGTTAATTTTGTATATGTTGTGAAATACGTCCTTTTTCAGTTATGTGTGTATGTGTGTATTTTGAGATATTTGTATCCATTTTCTTCATTCCTTTATTTGAAAGATCATTCTTTTCCTATTGAATTGACATATTTGTCAAAAATCAGTTGACTATACATTTGGAACTATTTCTAGAGTCTTTATTCTATATCACTGATGTATATATCTGCCTTTGTATTTATAACACAATATGGTTTATAGGTTTATACTATTGAAATAAGGTGGTTATAAATTCTCTAACTTTTTAAAGAAATTCTCTCACATTTGCTTTGTTGTTCTAGGTCATTCATTTTTCATAAAAAATTTAAAATTACCTTAGTATTTTCTCTAATATTTTGCAAAAAATTTGACTTAAGAATAGACATATTAACAATATTGAGATTTTTCTCATTTTAAGGGAAATGACAAATATTTAAGAAGAATAGACATATTAAGTTGATTTAAAAAGAATAGTTATATTTCAGAAGACTAGAGATATGAAGAATATTTAGTTTTTTAATGAGTTATCTTGTTATTTTCTCTTTGATCAATAAACACCCTATTAGAAGTGTGTTGTTTTCTTTCTAAATAGTAATTATATATATATATATACACACACACACACACACACACATGGCTTTTTATTTATATATCTTCTTATGTTTTAAAATATAAATTTCCCTCTGTATCCTTTTACATCATCTGTGTGTTGCTGTAGTTACATATTTACACATTCACAATCTAGTTATTTGTAAAATATAGAAATCTTGAAATCATATAAGTCTTTATAGGTACACACTTTTCATTTTTTGTTGTATTTAATATATGAATTTATTCATATACATTGAAAACTTCTTGAGACAATATTTTAATGTTCGCTTTACACAGCCATATACCTGTTGTAAAGAACTTAAGAGAAAACATGATTCTGTTAGATTTTCCCAAATATTTACTATATCAATGTTCTTCATTCATTATTGAACATCCAAGTGTACCTTTGATATTATTTCCATTTACCTGAGGAAACCCTTTGTAACATTTCTTATAGTGTCAGTCTGCTGGCCACACATTTTCTTTTATGTAAAATACCTTCTTATTTTGTTTTTCTTCTTTAAGAATATTTTTGCTAACTATAGAAAGCGGGAAATTCTTCTTTTTTCTTGCGATACTTTAAAGATGCTGCTTCACCTTTTCTGGTCTTCATTTTTTTAATTAGAAATTTGTAGTCATTCAAATAATCGTCACCATTTTCCCAATGTGTTAATTTACTCTGGCTGATTGCAAAATATTTTATTGATCCTTCGTGTTCAGCAATTTGATAATTTTATTACAAGGTAAGATTTCCTTTATATTTATCCTGCCTTATTTTGCTGAACTTCCTGAGTGTATAAATTTATATATTTCACCAAATGTGGAAAGATTTGGGCCACACATTTTTTCACCGTTTTCATTTTTATGCCTCTACATTTCAGTATTCATTATAGGAACCCAATTACATGTGTGTTACAACTGTTGGTACTATTCCTTAAGACCTCATTTTGTTAATCTTTGTTTCTCTGTTTTTCCACTCTATTAATTAATTTTCAGTGGCTCTGTAAAGTGGATAAAACAATTCTAAATATATACGCACTCACAGCTAAAAACATAGCATACAATTGAATAAAACTCTAGAGACATCAACAAATGTACATATTCTTTTTGAGTGCTCATGGAGTACTTATTAAAATTTATCAGATTCAGGCCAAAAGATAAGCCTCAGAATATTAAAGGGGAATCAAATCACAAAAAGTATGTTATTTCACTGCCATAGAATTTAACTAGAGATATTTGGAAAGTCCTCAACCATTTGGAGATAAAACATTCTTCTATAAAGAAATCACATAGAACAGTTAAATTTTGATACAAATAAAAAACATTTAAATGTTGTGAACGTAGCTAAACCAGTACTTATAGGGCCATTTATACTGTTAAATCCTTGTATGAAAAATAATAATAATAATAATAATAATAAATTTCTAAAACCGATGGACTAACTTAGAAACATAGAAACAAAATAAGCAAACTAATCATTAAAAAATAAAGATAAAAGAATCACATCAGTGAAATGGTAAATGGACAGTCAATATAGAAAATCAATGAAACCAAGAGCTGTTTATTTAATAAGATCAGTGAAACGTAATAAAAATCTTTTTGTATACACCAGAAAAAAGGAATAAAACAAATGGCTTAAAAATATAAAATTATTAGAAAACAACAAAAAACTGGAAGAATTGTTCACTGAGACAATATTTTTACTGAGAGAAATTGAACAAGATACATACACTTGATATACCATCTTTATAGACAAGATGACAATATTGTTAGAATGTCAATTTTTCTAATTGGTCTGTAGATTCAACCCAACCCACTGGAAATATTACAGATCTTTGCTATAGAAATCGATAGACAAAATTTTAAATTTATTTGGAAACGTAAAATAGCTAAAATAACAAAAATAATTTTGAAAAAGATCAAATGGCGGATAATTTACATTAACTTGTTTTAAGTCTTACTGTAAAGTCACAATAATTAAGATAGTGTGACTGGTGATAATATAGACTGGACACACAAAATAATAAAACAGGAACTTCAGATATACGCCTACACATATATGGTCAATTAATAGCTGATAAGGTAGAAAGATTTTTTTTTTTGCAATGCTGTTGTAGTAATTCAATATCTACATTCAAACAACAAACATCCTTACATTACCCCAAATATGAAAATTAACCCCCAACTTACTATAAAACTAAATATAGGAGTGCAGAATATTAGGACTTTAGAAGAATACATAACAGAATATCTTAGTGCAATTGGGTAAGCAATGACATTAAATGAGACAAAAACAGAACAAAAAATGGTCTTCATTTAAATAAAAATATTTATGCTGCAATGTGTACAGCTAAAAAAATGCCAAACCATACACTAGGGACAAAACACTTGAAAAGCATATGCCTAATAAACTTCTGTATTCAGAATAAAAATGAACACCGCCGGGCGCGGTGGCTCACGCCTATAATCCCAGCACTTTGGGAGGCCGAGGCGGGTGGATCACGAGGTCAAGAGATCGAGACCATCCTGGTCAACATAGTGAAACCCTGTCTCTACTAAAAATACAAAAATTAACCTGGCATGGTGTCATGTGCCTGTAGTCTCAGCTACTCGGGAGGCTGAGGGAGGAGAATTGCTTGAACCCAGGAGGAGGAGGTTGTGGTGAGCCGAGATCGTGCCATTACACTCCAGCCTGGGTAACAAGAGCGAAACTATTTATCAAAAAAAAAAAAAAAAAAAAAAAAAGAATAAAAATGAACACTTACTCTCAACAAGAAAGCAACAAAATAGAGTTGTATCAAAACTCTATAATATTACTGTAAAATTGACAAAATATTTCAACACATATTTTGCTATAGAATATACATGAATGTCTAATTAAAACATGTTCAGCATTATTAGTTACAGTGACAAGAAAATTAAAACCACAATGAAGAAACAGCTGCATTCAGAGGCTCCCATAAGCAAAAAAAGTCTAATAAGCATGTGAAGCATGTGAATCTTTTACCAGCAACCAAGGTATACAGGTTCTCTCATCAGAACTGACTAGGAGGCTAACGTGACCCATGACGTGAAAGAAGAGCAGTGTGGTACCGCCACAGCTGAGAGCCACATGGGGTGGGGGAGCCCCTTGCCCCCAGCTAAGCGAGGTGGTGAGTGAGCATGCTACCCAGCAGACAAACCATGCTATTTCCATGAAAGTGTGCAACGCACGGATCAGAATATCTCACTTGCAAACCCACATCACCGGATCCTAGCATCCCAACCCTGGAACGCACAAACTCTTAACAGCCTATCAGCTGGAGTCTGCTTAAACCCGACCAGACTCCCAGGGGAAGGGCCACCAGTACTGAGGCTGCAGCTGCCTTTTGCTTAAGATGTTTGAGCTCCTTGGAGTAGAGGCAGCAGCCAGCACTGGGGCTCACAACTTCCTAACACGCTAAGCTCCCTGAGTGAGGGGAGGGGTGGGGTGGGCATCACCCATCTCTATAGCCTCAGGCTGTGCTTTTTCCCTGCTGGAGCCAGGGAGGCTGGATGGCTTGGTCCCTCACAGTCCAACACATTGGCTGTGGCAGCATGTGGCCAGAGTGCCCTTCAGGCCTGACCCTGACCCATCTTTCTTCATTGTGGGGGCTTCCCCACAGGAACTTTAATAACTCCAGCCAGAGGCTGAGGGACCGAACCCAGATCCCCCTTGGGCCTGAGCCCCTAATTGGAGGGGTGGCTGCAGTCTCTGAAGATCAACAGACTTAGTCTTTCCTCTCACTAGTTCTGAGAAATCTGGCCAGCCCAGATGAGTGGGTTTACCCCAAGCAAACACACCCCCTCCACCAAGGGACAAAGTGCTTCATTAAATGTGTTCTGTTCCCCGTGCCACCCAACTAAGACCCTCCAACAGGGGTTATCAGACACCCTATACAGAAGTGATCCTACTGGCATCAGGTTGGTCCTCCTCAAGGTCAGAGGTCCCAGAAAACAGAGCAGGCATTTGTTGTTCTCCAGCCTCCTTGAGTGACATCTCCAGGCATAGGAGTGAATCAGATGAGTAGGGCCTGAAGTGAACCCCCAGCAAACTGCAGCAGTCATACAGAAGAGGAACCTGACCATTGAAAGGAAAACAAACAAGCAGAAAGCAACAATAATAACATTAACAAGAACACAAAAACCCCGTCCAAGGGTCAGCATCCTCAAAGACCAAAACTAGACAAATAACGAGAATGAGAAAGAATCAATGAAAAAGTGCTGACAACCCAAAAGGCTAGAGTGCCTCTTCTCCAAATTATCACAGCATTTCTTCATCAAGGGCACAGAACTGGATGGACTATCAGACAGACAAACTGACAGAAGTAGGCTTCAGAAGATGGGTAATGAAAAACTACGCTGAGCTAAAGGAGCATGCCCTAACCCAATGCAAAGAAGCTAAGAACCTTGATAAAAGGTTAGAGGAATTGCTAACTACAATAACCAGTTTAGAGAGGAACATAAATGACCCAATAGAGCTGAAAACACTGCACAAGAACTTCATGATGCATACACAAGTATCAATAGCTGAATCAATCAAATGGAAAAAAGAATATCAAAGTTTGAAGACGACCTTGCTGAAATAAGGCATGGAGTCAAACCTAAAGCGAAAAGAATGAAAAGGAATGAACAAAGCTTCCAAAAACATTTGGGACTTCATTAAAAAGACTGAACCTACAACTGACTGGAGTAACAGAGGAGATGGGGAGAATGGAAATAAGCTGGAAAACACACTTCAGGATATTGTCCAGAAGAACTTCCCCAACCGACAAAGACAGGCCAATATGCAAACCCTTCAGGAAATACAAAGAACATCATTAAGATACTCCACAAGAAGATCAACCCCAAGACACATAATAATAACCTTCTCTGAGGTTGAAATGAAGGGAAAATTGTTAAGCGCAGCCAGAGAGAAAGACCAGGTTACCTACAAAAGGAAGCCCGTCAGACTAACAGCAGATGTCTCAACAGAAACTCTACAAACCAGAAGAGATTGGGGGCCGATATTCAACATTCTTAAAGAAAAAAACATTTCAACCTCGAATTTCATATCCAGCCAAACTAAGCTTCATAAGCAAAAGAGAAATAAAATCCTTTCCAGAAAAGCAAATGCTGAGGATTTTGTAACCACCAGAACTGCCCTGCAAGAGCTCCTGAAAAAAAGCACTAAATATGGAAAGGAAAAGTTGGTAACAGTCACAACAAAATATAAAGACCAATGACAGTATGAAGAAACTGCACCAACTAGTGTGCAAAATAAAGATATAGCAGCATGATGACAGGATCAAATTCACACATAACAATACTATCCGTAAATGTATATGGCCTAAATGCCCCAGTTAAAAGACACAGACTGGCAAACTGGATAAAGAGTCAAGACCCATCAGTAGGCTGTATTCAGGAGACCCATCTCACATGCAAAGACACATATAGGCTCAAAATGAAGGGATGGGATGAAGAAAAACTTACCAAGCAAATGGAAATTAAAAAAAAAAAAAGCAGGGGCTGCAATCCTAGTCTGTGATATAACACACTTTAAACCACCACCACCAACAACAACAACAAAGACAAGGAAGGGTATTATATAATGGTAAAGGGAACAATTCAACAACAAGAGCTAACTATTCTAAATATATATGTACCCAATATGGAGGACCCAGATTCATAAAAAAAAAGTTCTTAGAGACCTACAAAGAGATTTAGACTCCAACATAATAATAGCAGGAGACTTTAACACCCCACTCTTGGTATTGGACAGAACAATGAGACAGAAAATTAACAAGAATATTCATGACTTGAACTCAGCTCTGGATCAAATGGACCTGGTAGATGTCTACAGAACTCTCTGCCCCAAATCAACAGAAAATTATTCTCAGTGCTACATGGCACTTATTCCAAAATCGACCACATTTGGAAGTAAGACACCCCTTAGCAAATGCAAAAGAACTGAAATCGTAACAAATAGTCTCTTAGACCCCACAGTGTAATCAAATTAGAAATCAGGATTAGGAAACTCACTCAAAACCATACAATTACATTGAACAACCACACAATTAAATTGAACAATCTGCTCCTGAATGACTCATGGGTAAATAATTAAATTAAGGCAGAAATCAAGAAGTTCTATGAAACTAATGAGAAGAAAGAGACAATGTACCCCAGAACCTCTGGGACATAGCTAAAGCAGTGTTAAGAGGGAAATTTACAGCACTGAATGCCCACATTGGAAAGTTTGAAAGATCTCAAATCAACACCCTAATATCACAATGAAAAGAACTAGAGAAGCAAGAAGAAACTAATCTAAAAGCCAGCAGAAGACAAAAAATAACTAAGATCAGAGAAGTGAAGAGATAGAGACACAAAAAACCCTCCAAAAAGTTAATAGATTCAAGAGCTGTATTTTTGAAAAAAATCAACAAAATATATAGACTGCTAGCTAGACTAATAAAGAAGAAAAGAGAGAAGAATGAAATAAACACAATAAAAAATGATAAAGGGGATATTACCACTGACCCTGTAGAAATACAAACTACCACCAGAAAATCCTATAAACAGCACTATGAAAATAAACAAGAAAGTATAGAAGGAACTGATAAATTCCTGGACATATACACTCTCCCAAAATAAATAAATAAATAAAATAAAATCCCTGAAAAGATTGATAACAAGTTCTGAAATTAAGGCAGTAATTAATAGCCTACCAAACAAACAAACAAACAAACAAATAAATAAATAAATAAAAAGCCCAGGACCAGATGGATTCACAGTCATATTTTACCAGAAATACAAAGAGGAGCTAGTACAGTTTCTTCTGAAACTATTCAAAAGAGTTGAAAAGGAGGGACTCCTGCCTAACTCCTTTTATGAAGCCAGCATCATCTTGATGCCAAAACCAGGAAGAGACACAACAACAAAGGAAAACTTCAGGCCAATATCCTCGATGAACATGGATACAAAAAAATCTTCAATAAAATACTGGCAAATTGAATCCAGAAATATATCAAAAAACTTATCCACTGTGATCAAGTCAGTTACATCCCTGGATGCAAGGATGGTTCAACATTTGCAAATCATTAAATGTAATCCATCACAGAAACAAAACAAAAGACAAAAAACACATGATTAACTCAATAGATCCAGAAATGGTCTTTGACAAAATTCCAGATCCCTTTATGTTAAAAACTCTTAATAAACTAGATATTGATGGAACACATCTCAAAATTATAAGAGCTATTTATGACAAACCCACAGTCAATATCATACTGAGTGAGCAAAAGCCAGAAGCATTCCCTTTGAAAACTGGTACAAGACTAGGATGTCCTCTCTCATCACTCTTATTCGACATAGTACTGGAAGTTCTGGCCAGGGCAATTAAGCAAAAGAAAGAAATTAAAGAGTATTCAAATGGGAAGAAAGAAAAGTAAAATTGTCTCTGTTTGCAGATGACATGATTGTATATTTAGAAAACCCCATCGTCTCAGCCCAAAATCTCCTTAAGCTGATAAGCAACTTCAGCAAAGTCTCAGAATATAAAATCAATGTGCCAAAATCACAAGCATTCCTTTACACTAACAATAGATGATCAGAGAAGCAAATCATGAATGAACTCCCATTCACAATTGCTACAAAGAGAACAAAACACGTAAGAGTACAGCTACCAAGGGACATAATGGAACTTTTCGAGGAGAACTACCAACCACTGCTTAAGGAAATAACAGAGGACACAAAAAAGTAAAAGAGCATTTCAACCTCATAGACAGAAAGAATCGATATACAGAAAATGGCCATATGGCCCAAAGTAATGTATAGATTAAATGTTATTCCCATGAAACTACCATTGGCATTTTTCACAGGATTAGAAAAGCTATTTTAAACTTCATATAGAATCAAAGATGACCCCTTATAGCCAAGACTATCCCAAGCCAAAAGAACAAAGCTGGAGTCATCATGCTACTTGACATCAAAGTGTACTACAAGGCTATAGGAAAAAAAAGCAGCATGATACTGGTACCAAAACAGAGATGTAGACCAATGGAGCAGAATAAAGGCCTCAGAAATAATACCACACATCTACAACATCTGATCTTTGACAAATCTATCAAAACAAGAAATGGGGACAGAGCTCCTATTCAGTAAATGGTGGTGGGAAAACTAGCTAGCCATACACGGAAAACTAACATTGGACCCCTTCCTTATATCTTAAAGAAAAATTAACTCAAGATGGTTTAAATACTTAAATTTAAGACCTAAAATCATAAAAACCCTAGAAGAAAACCTAGGCAATTACATTCAGGACATAGGTATGGCCAAAGACTTCGTGAAAAAAATGCCAAAACCAATTGCAACAAAAACCAAACATGACAAATGGGATCTAACTAAACTTAAGAGCTTCTGCACAGCAAAAGAAACTATCATCAGAGTGAACAGGCAACCTAAAGAATAGGAGAACATTTTCACAATTTACCCATCTGACAAAGGTCTAATATCCAGAATTTACAAGAAACTTAAACAAATTTACAAGAAAAACACAAACAATCCCATCAATAAGTGAGCAAAGGATATGAACAGATACTTCTCAAAAGAAGACATTTATGTGGAAACAAACATATGAAAAAAAGTTCAGCATCACTAATCATCAGATAAATACAAATCAAAACCTCAATGAGATATCATCTCATGCCAGTCAGAATGGTGATTATTTAAATGTCAGGAAACAATAGATGCTGGCAAGGCTGTGGAGAAATAGGAACAGTTTTACACTGTTGGTAGGAATATAATTTATTTCAACCACTGTGGAAGAAAGTATGGGAATTTCTCGAGCTAGAAACAGAAATACCATTTAACCCAGCAATCTCTATTACTGTGTATATACCCAAAATAATATGAATAATTCTACTATAAAGACACATGAACACATATGTTTATTGCAGCACTACTTACAATAGCAAGGACATGGAACCAACCCAAAAATCCATCAATGATAGACTAGATAAACACGATGGGGTAGGAATGCACCAGGGGATACTATGCAGCCATAAAAAAAGTGAGATCATGTCTTTTGCAGGGGCATGGTTGAAACTGAAAGCCATCATCCTCAGCAAACAAACACAAGAACAGAAAACCACATAACACATGTTCTCATTCATAAGTGGGAGTTGAACAATGAGAACACATGGAACAAAGAGAAATGAGCAACACACACCAGAGCCTGTTGGCGGATGGTGGGTGATGGGAGGGAACTTAGAGGACAGGTCCATAGGTGTGACAAACCACCATAGCACATGTATAACTATGTAGCAACCCTGCATATTCTGCATATGTAGAATGACTGTCATGAGAAGCAAGTGGAACTCTCATACACTTCTTCTAGGAACTCAAAATTTACAAACATTTTGAAGACAATTTGCCGATTTCTAATAACATTAACCACATACAGTTGATCTTTGAACAGTGAGGTTCATGCAAGAATACAAATGACTTTCCAAATTATAATAAGTGTAATAAGACAGTTATGTTTATGATAGAAAGCAGATCATTGGCTTCCAGAAGACTGGCTGGGGACAGGAGATATTGCTGTAAAGAGGCTGACAGGTGGGCCAGGTGCGGTGGCCAATACCTGTAATCCCAGCACTTTGGGAGGCCGAGGTGGGCAGATCACAATGTCAGGAGTTTGAGACTAGCCTGACCAACATGGTGAAACCCCGTCTCCACTAAAAATACAAAAATTAACCAGGCATGGTTACGCATGCTGTAGTCCCAGCTACTTGGGATGCTGAGGCAGGAGAATCACTTGAACCCAGGAGGTGGAGGTTGCAGAGAGCCAAGATCACACCATGGCACTCCAACCTGGGCAACAAAGCAAGACTCCATCTCAGAAAATAAATAAAGAGGCCTATGGGTAATTTCAGGAGTACGGACAATGTTCTTTATAATGTTATTTGGTATTCTCTATGAAAATGCATTAATTTGTCAAAATGTTTTACGTTTTATACTAAAATTAGTTAATTTTATTATATGCAATTTTTACTACAATAAACTTATTTGAAAAATGAAAAGTAGACAATATAAACTCAATAAAGGTATATATGACAATACAGGCGACCAATTCATTAAAAATTTTACTTTTCAACTTAACAAATAACCTACTTTTTATTCTCTTTATGTATATTTTGGCACAATCTTTTGTGGCTATAAAAAGCTGTATTTACCTTTCAATCATATTTCTGCAATTTTCAAGCTCTGGTAATTGGGACTTTGACCAAATACCTTCACCACACAAAAAAATTGAACTAGATGAACTCTAAGACCCTTTTAAACTTTAATATTTTATGACTAGGTGAATCTATACAACTCAAGAGTCTTACCAAGAGTTTTAATTTGGCTCTAAAGACTGTAAAATATGAATGCAATTTGCATTTTAATAATGAAAATGAGTATATATTTGTGTGTGTCTTTATGTGTGTGGACAAAGTAGCCAATTTTTATATACTTCTAATTTCTAATGTGCTTTTTAGAAGAAGCCATTTAGTTTCCAGTGAATACAAGTGATATGAAAATTCATTAAATTTAACTTCCTCATTTAGAGAAAGCATTAGGTACAATGCCTAACTTGATAAAGAACTTAAATTTTTTTTCTAAAACTATTACAATTCAATAGACCATCATCTTCTATTATATCTTATATTAAATGAGAAATAATTTAGGGGAGAAGTAATTTTTTTCTTGAATTTTAATTTGATTACATTTAAAGAAAAATAAACAATGAAATCTTATTATAAAAGAGAACCACTGCAATCATAAGTTCAAAATTTCATGAGAGTCATTCTACCCTGCTCGTTAGAGACTATCTTGATCATCCCAGAAACATTTCTTTATAAATACTCAGCATAGTTTTATAATTTTAAGTCACATTACAACCCTTAGGGCTGGTACTATATTAGTCTGGGTATTCCCAGACTAATATGTGTGTGTGTGTGTGTGTGTTGTATAAACACAACATATATATACACACATATATATGTTGTATAAACTATGTATATACATATATATGTGTGTATTTATATCACATTTATATAACATATAGCTATATATATAATCTATATTTCAATAAAATACATATATACATATATATGTATATGTTTATATATTTTTTTGAAATTAACTCATATGGTTATAAAGACTGAGAGGCTCCAACACATATAGTCAATAAACTGGAGACACAGGAAACCCAAAAGAGCAGTTTCAGTCTGAGTCTGAATGTCTCAGGATCAGGAAAACTAATGGTCCAAGTTCTAGTCTAAGTCTGAGTCCAAAGGCAGAAGAAGATGTCTAGATTGAAAACAGTCTAGCAGAGAGTGTAAAGTCCCTCTTAGCCTTTTTGTTTTATTAAGTTATTTTTAAAAATTGAATAAGAAGGAGGACAAGTTGTTTCACTCAATATATTTATTTAAATATTAATCTCATTCAGAAACACTCAGACATTCAAAATAATGCATAACTAAGTACCTGGACACTCTTTGACCAAGTCAATTGACACATAAAATTAACCGTAATAAGTTCACCACTTGTCCACCTGGTACCCACACACAGTTCCATAAACCATACTTCATCTCCAAATAAATATAATAACAAGGTCATTATCCTGGCAGACATGATAAAACTGTCCTGCATACAACTGAAAATGAGATATCCCTTAATTTAAATACTATGATGTAAAGTTAACAAAACTTAAATAAATTCCATACATCTTATGTTTCATAATACAAGAAAATAAGAGAGGGAATAAAACAAAAATATTTGCTATACACACACATCCGTGAACATAGAACATGCTCACACACACATGCATAACCATAATAAAATAAGTATAAATACTCATGACAATTGCAGATTTCATATATGTAACTGATCGTGTGATCATAGCTATTATTTATTACTACCTTTTCCCATTACACATTCTGCATTTCCTTTGCCTTCATCAAATACCTCTGCTGGTCATGGTTCTTTATCTAATGGGATTATCCATTTTATTTCTCAAGGGTTAGTTAATTAACAGTCAGTTTTCCTTAATCTTAATCATGAGAATGGTAATACTAAAAGATACCCTATGAGATCTCCTCTATTCTAAACACAGTCTTCCTTACCTTTATTGTTGAGTTTCTTGCCTTTATTGTGGAATTTCTCCTTGGTAGTCAGTAATAATTATCCCAGCCAGCACAGTAACTCCCTTCTCAATCCACTGATTCAGAGATATGAGGGGTCCAAAGTGACTGGGCAACAATCTTAACTTTCAGTTCAATGAAATAATTGTTTTGTCTCCTTAAGGAAGCATTTCTCCCTTTGGAAAAAGATCTCTAGGCCAACAAAGCATAAAGTCACAGGAACAGAAAGCGAAAATGTTGCTAGTGCGTTACTAGAGTTAATAGTATGTGGTGAGGCTGCCATGCACCCACCTTTATTTCAGTACCGCTAAATCTTAGTCATGGGGGAAATAGTGCTATATGTTAGAGGCTTCCTCAGAGCATATACAGCCTACTGGAGAACCTTGTTCCAGTCCTGTAAGATACTGAAACTTACGGGATATTGTAACTGTGTCTTCAGAAGGTCATTTTACCTTTGTAATGTCAGACGCTTCAAGATGCTACGGAACATTCTAAAAACCAAGGCATTCTATAAACATGAGCCCCTTGCTGCACTCTATTTGAATGAGTTCCTTGGTCAGAAGCAATGCCTTGTGGAATAGCATAATTGTGGACATGACATTCTCTAAGTCCATGACTGATAATGTTGACAGAACCATTGTGTGCAAGGCAGATAAATCTCAGCCA
This sequence comes from Cacajao melanocephalus, assembly GCA_963573385.1. NCBI lineage: Eukaryota > Metazoa > Chordata > Mammalia > Primates > Pitheciidae > Cacajao > Cacajao melanocephalus. The sequence continues at coordinate 75,611 of CAUYLG010013036.1, read as the reverse complement.
AGCTGTATAGTTCAGTTAAAAAAAAAATGCTTTCTCTGATGGAAGCAGTCCAGTAAAATCACCTGCCGCTAGGCACCAGTCTGATTATCCTACGTAACTGCATCATAACAAGACTCAGTGTTACTCTCTGCTGCTGGCAGATTGAGCACTTAGAAATAGTTGTGGAAAAATCAGCCTTAGTGAGTAAAAATCCATGTTACTTAGCCCATATATAACTTTCATACCTGCCAACATGGTCTGCTTGCTCATGAACTCACTGGAAAATGGCAAGAGAGGCTCAGGAAAGAGACTGATATTCATAGAATAGGTCGTCCTACCCACTTGATTATTTAAGTCTTCCTCTGCTAAGATAACCCTTTTTTGAACATTCATGTGAGAATTCACATAGGTAAGGGATTCACATGGAATGTGAGAATTCTTTTTATTATAGCTTTTGCCCATTCAGAGATGTACGCACATATCTCTTCCCTGAATTTGCTTGTCAACAATTTTTCTATCATGTCCCTTCCAAGTCCAACTATTCAGCCAACTATTGCCAGCCACAGGCCATGAATTGGCGTATCATTACATTTGGCCAGGTTCCTTACAAACAAAGTGAACAACCAGGTGCCATGCTGAAATTCTGCCCACTCGGAGGATTTTAGCTCATCATTGCTTTTCAGGAAAGTCCCAGAAAAGAGCTGCAGTGCTGCAACTGATGATTTTCATGTGGTGCCTGAAAATCATGTAGAGCCATCTGTAAACCAGGCCTAAATCTTCTTCTCTTCTGATGTCCAACTGCAAAGCATTCTCCATGAGCCCATAGGTGCAGACTGGGAGAGAAAAGTGTAGCATAGCAGAAGTGGGGACTATGGGTGTTTGGATGACTTTTTTATGTTGCTTACATATTTATACCTTCAAGGTCTGCTGAGCCTAATCACATATATACCACTTCTATCTGATGATTAATTGTCAATGTGCACCCCGAATTTTATGGCTTGATGGGTCATAATACCTAGTCCAAGATGGGCAGCTAAGGTTGCATCATAACGTGGTGGCTTATGGATAAGTGTCTGGCCTCGACTACAACCCAGGAGCAGGCCCCAAACTCTTTCTCAAAAGCAGAATAGTTGCCCACAGAAGACTTCAGGGCTTTACTCCAATATCCTAAGTGTCTTCAGTATGAGTCACTTATAGGGGCTGCCAAAGGCTTTATACTGTATTTCTCTCTGCAACTGACACTTTAAGCATCCTTGGATATGTAGGGTCATACAGACCAAATGGGAGAGCAGTTTGCACAGCATCCTGACCTGTTACAGAGCCTTCCTTTTTCTCTGGACTTTACTCAAAGTTAGCAGATTTTTATTCCATTCAATAAGTGGTCCAGAGTAACATATCCAACTGAGGAGTTTGTTAAGTCCAAAATCCAAACAGGCCTACTAGGTGCTGTGTATATTTTTTGTTTGTTGGAAGGGGCAGATGTAACCTTAAAAAAGAAAAAAAAAAAAAGAATATTTTGACATGCTTCCCACATCTGGTGTAGAAATTTTAGTGAAATAGAAGGCCACTAAATTCTCATGGGATTGAGTTTTCATCCTCTGCTACAAATGTCTTATCAATAACTCTAGAGTATTTGCCTATGAGGATCTATCAGCATAATGCTATCAATGTATTGGAGCAGTATGATATCTTCTGGAAGGGAAAGGTGAGAATCACCACCCCTGCATTTTTCAATTTCTTCATCGTGACAATCATTTCTAAAATCCTTCAAGGAATGTGTTCTTTTGTTTTACTATTTTCCTAGGTATAAGCTGTTCAAGTATATTCCATTTGGCCTTTCTCACCATTATAGAGCTCACTACACAGGTCAAAAACTAATGTGTAAATCCTGTCAGGAACTGAGAATATCTATCACAATTTGCATTCCAAAATGTGGGAAATAACCACAGAATGGATTCAGGGACCCACTGGGCCCACTGTGAGACAGACCTGAGCTAAAACTTCATTGATGACCTAAATTCCTTAAGACCCTACTCTGACTAGTGGGCTACACTGATGTTTTGTGGCTCCTGGAATTAGTATCAGCTTAGAGCTATTGTCCAGTAGTCCTGAAACGTCTGATTATTTTCTTTTACTCAACGCACAGTTAACCTGGTAAAAGGCCATTGGTCCTTTGGGGAAAGTTGGGAGAAAGGCTAACAGTATGAATTTTTGGTGGTATACTGGGACCTTTCCAGGTTTCTAGGTCACAGATTCCTTCATTTAGGTGGCTCTATGTCTGTAAACTAACCTAAGTATGAGAATTGGTTGAGAGTCTCTGATTCTCTGATTCTCTGATTTTATGCTTCAAGATAGATTTTGTTGATTTAACAGAGAACTTTTTTGCTTATATAGATCAAGGGAGAGTTCAGTGGGCTTTCTATCTATTTTACTTCTAAAGGCACCATGATTAAATAGCCACACATCTATATGAGTCACACTACTCTGATAGCTCCTTTGACTCTGCTGTCCGTTACAGTAACTATGCCCAGATATTTTTGGTACTTGAGCATTATCATTTAAATTCAGCCACCTGAGATCCAGTTACTCTCATGGCCTTTAGGTTTCCCAATACAGTTACTACAGTCCTAACTGTTGGTCTGGCTTAAAAAGAAGTGTGATCATGGAGTTTTTTGAAGAATGTCAGTGCTCCCACAAATGTACTTCTCATAGTAGTGGTGTAAAGTATGTCTTCTGGACCCTCCCAGTCTGGGGTAATACATTGTATATGTTAAATGCACTCTCACACTCCAGTCTTCCTAAGCCTTTGCATTTCTTCCTCAACCTTAAACCAAGGTGGGTCCACATTTTGTGATTCACTCACTTTGGACCATATTTTGATCTATTGTTCAGCCAACCAAACAAAAGAAACGGATAGAGCCCTTCCTTACTTCCTGGGCTGTAATATTAAATGAAGAATCATTGCTTCATGAGCCCATATTAATAAATTTGTCTAATCCAACTTCATGTTTCTTTCAGTATTTCACACCTTTAATATCTCTGTTCCTACACAAGTTCCCTGGATTTTTGACTGCATAAATTAGAAAACTCAAGTGATTATTTTGGAGCATAGCACACCTCCTCATGAATCACACTTTGTACCTCACCTTAGGAGCCCATTAAGACTTGAGTCCAGTTACAGGTCTAGAAGCAAAGAGGGGAAGTGGAAGTGGGTTCTGAAAAGAATCAGCATTGTCTTGCTTAATATCTGCCTCAGAAGCAACCATTATATTTCCCCCAGGCAATGAAGGGTAATCTCCTCAAATGAGAATGGAAAAACCACTACTCATAGGGTTTAAGAGGTCTCTTCTACTGGCAAAGAAGACTCATTGAATTTGGGGTTCAATGTCTGGAACTTCACCAGTGTCTTTCCAAACATTTCCTTTTTAACTTACAGGACACTATTCTTTTCCAATCAATGCACTCACCTGTGAATCTGGGAGCTCAACTTGTTATATAATTCAGCCAGTTGCAGGATGAAAACTTGCTTTTTATTTTCAGCCGTGTTAGCCTTCAGCTACAGGCAATAAAGGTCTCCTTCAAGACCTTTATTTTATGTGTTTATGAAAACACATAAAAGTTTTCAAGTCATTTATGCATCACTTGAGCTAAAAATTCAAATTCCTGAGCTCATCTTTATTTTTCACCACTTCTCCCAGTGACATAAGGAGCAACCAGCCAACTTCATTATGTTCAGTTTTCCAAAAATGTTCAAAGGTATGATATACACAGCAACCCAGCTCCCAGCTTTTTATAAGTGGCTTATTAGGAGTATCCAATAAAAGTATTTTGTATATCTCTATCGCCAGATTACAACATGAACCATCAGTGCTCTCTTTCATACTGGAAATAGTTATTAGCATATTTAAGTTTAATCAGATTAAGAAACCAATTCCATAAAACCAAAGCAAATTTGGAAAACTCATACTTAAAATTATTTTCCTCTGTAAATTCTCTCAATACCAAAATCTATATCAATTTGGATTCTTTAAAGAAACCAAACGAATAGGAGCTATATTGATATAGATATATATGATTCCTTACAAAGAATAGACTCGTGTGGTTATATAGTCTAAGAATTGACCAAGACGAGCCAATGTGATAGTTCCAGTCTGAGGTTGAAGATCTGAGAACTAGGATAGTTGATAGTGCAAGTTGTAGTCCAAGTCCACAGGTATGAGAAGACCAATATTCTAGTTCACAACCATCTAGCAGAGAAAGTGAATTCTCTCCTATCCTTTTTCTTTTTTCTAGGCATTTATTAAATTAAATGAGGCTCACAAACATTGGGTAGGGCAATTTGCTTTATTCATTCTACCAACTCAAATGTTAATCTCAACCAGAAACACCCTCACATATATACTCAGCATATTGTTTAATGCTAATCATTGACAGTTACCGAGGAATTCTGTGTTTTGAATATGATTAATTAATTACTTAGTAGTCTTGCTAGTAAGAAAGATAGAAAATTATTTGAACATTCTTAATTGCAGTGAATAATGTAGACTAGATCACAACTTTTAATTAGATATTTCAAAATATTCTTATTTTAGGAAACATTGAGGCTAATAATTTCAAGGCATTATGATAAATAAGAGCTGATTCTAGGGAACAGTTTTTGGTAAATTATTTGTATTCAATTAAAGGCAATTTTGTTATAACTTTGAATAAATAGTTCATACACCAGCAATATTGTGAAATATCTCATTTTTTTTCACTACATAGTTCTATGCTTAAAAGCAATAAATGTTGAGACATTATGAGTAACGAGAACTTTAAACCTATAAATTATTATTAGTTTGTTTTGATCACAGTAAATTTAAATAATTTTTAATTTACTAAAATGTATTGATAGATATCAATACGATTCAGGAAAGCCACAGATATTATAAAAAAACGGGACTACTGTATACACTGATATATTTGTATACAAGAAGAAATATTTATTTTACTTTGTAATTGTAAAAAGTTAATACATTTAAAACCGACAAAATGTTATTACAAATTTTAGCGACTCATGTAAAACATGTAACATTCTTATTTGTTATAAACACAATGTTTATGAACAAATTTCCCTACTATTGTTTATAAATTGTTATTCATGCAGCTCAGAATTTCAGATAATTAAACATATATTCTTAAAGTGAAAACATTTCCTCTTATGTGAATCACTTAATATAAATCTAGTCATAGAATTGTCATTGTTTTAAAACTTGGAATCAAATCTGAAGTTCTCTTAACATTTATCAAAATGTTGGAGTATCAGGAAAATACAATCTCAAGCTACTATTTTCTCTGTAATCTATTCAGTAGTCTGATGAATATTAAAAGTATTGAAATATTAAAAGTATACAGAATACAGAGGAATTGCTATCAGATTAGGAATCAGAGGCTCACATTCAAAATCTCTAAATCATCAATGGTGTTCAATAAATATAAAAAATAAAAACTATGATAACACCAAACTGTCATCTCCTATTGATATAATTTTAGAGATAGTAGGAAACTATTACTCATTTCCTATTCTTCTTCTTCATCTTTTCCTGGCTATTGATAATAGGGAAACACATCTCTGCTTAAAACATTTGTGCCATCTTGGCTTTCTGAATTTTCTTCTGTATCTTTGTTTCTTTTGAATCTCAGCCTCTGTTTCTGTTTTCTCAGGTTCTATCTATTTGATATTTCCTAGGCTTCCTTGGGTTTTCTTCACAAACAAAGCCTCTCTATATACTCACCCTTGTGAAAGTGATTGTCACAGGGTCCTTGGGGGTGTCACTTTTCCAGCCAGAAACCTCTTTGGCTGTTGGCACCTTTTCCTGAGTTTTGCTTGGGCCCACTGGACTCATTTCACCAACATGGACTGGCAGGCTGTGCTTGGTGCATGCTACCAGCCTGGATCCCATGCTTGCCAAGGACAAGCCAGGAGCTGACTGGTGAGGAGTGTGTGAACAAGCGAGCCAGTTGAGGGTCTGAGTACTGTGCATAGCCAGGCATATTGGATGTGGCAGAGAAGGCACCTTCTTCTCTCTTTTGTCTCATCTTGTTGCCACAACGTTGCCAGCAAGGGGCTTGTTTCAGCCCTGTTTGCATTACAGCTCTTTTAGCCCTGCCATTCAGCAAGCCCCAAGCCCTTGAGGAGCTTTATTGAACAACAGAGCAGGGCAGAGGAGACCCACAGTCGGTAATTCCTTTCTGCATGAAGGCCATTTTGACCAGTGGCCAGCTCTCAGTAGAGAGGAGATCAACTACCAACAGTGGGTAGCTCCTATCTGCAGGCAGGTAATCCCATTTGTCTGCCCATTTGTCTGGCTGAGTCTGGGGCTTTTATGGGCTTCAGAGGGGAGGAAGTGCATGCTGATTGGATCACAGACATCCAGAAAAAGCACCATATCTTCTCACTCTGATTCCTGGAACTGGCAGCCCAGACCACAGGCCTCAGGCCATCCCTGGCCTAAAGGTGGGCTTTCACTGGGGACCTGCCCCTTTCCACCCAGGAGCATGTCTGCCTTCTGATGTCATATCCTGCCATTCACAGTGCCCACCTCACCCTGGCTGTTCCTGCTGAGGGGTGCCTACAGGCCTGCACAGAGCTACCCTTAGCACCCCCTTGGCCTCCCTCCATGCTATTCAGTGCCAAAAGTCTGGAGGGGACTGAGGTGACATGAGACTGGTGTGTCAGTACTGTCCCAAGCATGTGCACACCTCACCAGGTCATGACAAGACACCGGGTCGGCCACAACTTTGCTCTACAATTGGAGCTGGCCCTAGGAATGGGAAGAGGCCAGGCAGCAGGAGCAGGCACTTCCAAGCCTGTTGGAATAAGAGGGCTTCCCAGGCCCTCAAGACTGCAGAGATGTCAGGGTCTGCAGCTGTAGCTGGGTGGTGGGGGTTCTGCCTTTACAACTTGAAAAGGGGTGGGGCTTCTACCTTTTTTTGGCTCCTTCCTGCTCTGTGGAGTGCACAGCCCAACCCAGTGCATAGCCCAAGTCGTGCCTCTCCACTGCAGCCCGCATCATGGAAGCAGCCATTCCAGATGGGCTGTCACTGCCATCATGAGCACATCAAAGTTTATATATAAAATCCAGGTCATATGTCTGCTCAACTATCTAAACATTAACATTCATATATAACTTATTAAAGGGGTATGTCACAAGTACCTGAAAATCAATAGGTTTAAACTCATCATTTTGTTGTCTTCAAAAATTGTCCTCCTTCATTCTCCATTCTGATTCATTTGTTAAGAATCATCTATAACTTTCTGTTTATCTATAATATTTAAACATATCTAAATGCTACAATTCTAATTTCTTAAAATATTTTTATCTGTATACTTCTTTATTTCTGACTGCTTAAGTTAAGCTCTATTATTTTTTGCAGGATTCTTGTTAAGTTACTATATTAAACTCACAACTTCAGCTTTGTAACAGCCAATTTGGTATTCTCCAATTATATTTTGTTTTTGGTAAATAAACACAAAACATGTTCTCATTAATACTTACATTAAAACTTTTCATTTGATATGAGATTAATGCTGTAAGATATATGTTATAAGTTATAATTGAAATATTATTATACTCTATGATATATAAAGCAATTTAAAATAAGTCATCTCACACTTATTTCATAATAAAAATATTAATTAAAAAATTTGAAAATAAAATTTCAAATTCTAGAAATAACAATACCTAAGTTATTTCTGTAGCTTTGCCATCATTTAGTCATGAGACTGTGTGAAAGTTAATTCACCTTATAAATATTAATGACCTTTTTTGAAAAACAGGCATTTTAGATGACCTCACACACGTCTTTCAGCTCTAAATTTTTATGGTTCTGCTTATAAAGACATGCGAGTCTAATCACTTGCATTCAAAAAGAAACATCTATTAAATATCCTAAATATACCAAAAAGTCACACTTAAACTCAATAATCAAATTACATTCATTTAAATGTTCAAGTATTTTTAGTTAATTTAATGTGAATGTAGATTAAGAAAGAAATTCACATTTTGCTTCTCATAATTGAACCACTGCAGCTTTTTTATTGGTACTGCTTGGGTAGATGAATCTCATCTTTTCTCCACATCTATCCGGTAGAGCCCTACTTTGGTATTAGCAAACTAGATAAATTCAGTACTTTACTGTCTTTACTAGCTAATATTTTAAATTCAGCATGTCTCCAATGGAATGAAATTGGATCACATATAAAATCGATCCTATTTGAACAATTTTACACTGTCATGTTTGAGAGTACAAGAAATAACCGGAAAATGAATGTTATAATTCACTTTTCCCCTAGAAGATAATTTTAACACAATCACTTATGAATATCATTTAAAAAACTTTCATTTAATCCTCAAGTTCTGTGGGATGACTTCTGCTTTCTGTGTGCATATGCAAAGTGCAATATCATAATCATAGGAACTATAAACTGATAATTTGCAAATTCAAACACCAGGGATTCACACATTATACTAGAACCAGAATGCAGTTATTGCAGGGACCCTAGCATTTTAAACCTACTAGCAGGAGAAATGAAAATGGTTAAATGGACTTTTTCCTTTGTCTAGTTTCATTTTTCCTGTATAAGAAAAGACCCCAATATCAAGGTACGGAATGGGACAAGAGGGGAAATACTTGGCAGGAGAAGGACACACCTCAAATGGAAGGGGAGAAGGATAATGTCATTAAGGCAGCAAAATATTCTCTGCAAAAAATTGCAGGAGGAGTCTCCAGAGCCTCAGATATACCTTCTCAGTGGGATTCTTACCACTCAGGTGTCCAGAATAAGGGAAATGGCAGCTTCTGTTACTTCTGTGGCAGCCACTACATTACACACCCTCATCCTTGTGTAAATAAAGGTGCTGCAGAGCTGGGGAGGCAGATGCTTATGTAGGATAAAATAACAGTTCCAGCAATAGTTATGCTCCATCTCAGGCACCACTGACTGCACTGGGTGAGGCTTTCTGTGGAGACTGGCTACATGGGGTAGAAACACATCTCAGGGCCAGTCATCCTACAAATGCAGCCCAATCAGGTCAAAGATTTTGCCCACGTAGTGGTCTGTAGAGCTTCCACAGAAGAGAGGCTTTTGTGAAAACATCTCGATAAAGACATAGCCAATACTTCACATATCCACAGATGTTGCCTGTTGTAGATTGCAGAAGAACCTCTTCAGCACAGTACAAGAGTGTAACAATCACAGGTCTAAATGCCATCTAGTAGCTATAGATTCTGGCCAGGCCAAGTCAGCCAGCTTGACTGTGCCACCACTTGTCACCAGAATGTTTTCTGGCTTCAGGTATCAGTGAACAATGCAATGGGCGTGAAGAAAATCTAGACGTCTTCAAAACTGGTGCATCAGATCCCTGATGGTCTCAGCTGAATGATAAGATTTGGCTCTGTATCCCCACCCAGATCTCATATCAAATTGTAATCTCCATTTGTTGAAGGAGGAGCCTGGTGGAAGGTGATCGAATTATGAGAGTGGTTTCTAAGGGGAACTCTAACATTCTTGAGGGCCACAAAGTGGGCACCGTAGGGATCACAGTCCTTGTACACCGACCCATGGGCACTAGAACCAATTTCAGCCACTGGCTCATATTGAGAAGTGAACATTCTCATATCAGGGTAGATCCTATCACCAGGCTGGGAGCATAGGGACCCTGAAGCCAGTTCCTGCAACACTATACCCCCAAGCTTAAATTATTTTCAATGGAAAAAGACAAAAAGAAGTGGAGATAGTAAGAGAAAGAGAGAAATTAGACTAGAAGAAAAAGGAAATAAAAATTCCAGGTGTGAAATAAAATATGAAAGTCCTTTATGCCCTGCAAATAAAATAGCATAAGAGCAATCTGGAAGATTACTTCAACTAGCTATAATAAGAATCAAAATGGCATTGGGTGGTGGAAATACTTCTTCATCGTGGTTCAATGAACCAGAATAACTCTGGATAAGAAGGATGACCTGAAGTGCCAAAATATAAAGCAAAAAGAAAAGTAAACCCAACAGAAAATCATTTAAGGGCAGTTCATGGCTGCGAATGGTTGTTGTAAACTGAAATGCATAGAACTGAGTTAGCCTCAGTTGGCTATTTTGTAACCTGTTTTCCAAGTGATTATTGCTAGTTCTATGGTCTTGGTGTATCTGTATTAATGCATCATCGCCTAAGGAATAATGAACATTTTATGTGGTATTCAACTACACACATAGCGGTGATTGCCTCACAATTAATCATGTCATTCAACTTGTTTTATACGGTTTGAGAATTATATTAGTTTAAGTGTTATAGTTTGGTTTCTTAAATGGGATTATGCCCTATGGTCATGTATTTAAAAATAGGCAGGCTATTTTCATTTTCAATTCCTGTCAGTGTTAATTTATCTATATAGTCAATGCATTTAAGTAAATGGTGGCAAATAGCATAAAAAAAGTAGACTGATATTAACTAAGACATGCTACTCCTAAACCTTTCCTAATGATATCTATTTATAGAATCATAAAGAAAATTTCAATGAAAAAGTCAACAGAAATAACTTATCTGTAGTTTATTTGAAAAGTCACTCATAAAGGCCTCTTATTCAAAATTTTACTCTATTAGTCTTTAGTAATATTTTCCAAAAGTGAATTTTCTATTATTTGTTGTGTAAAATTAAAAATGACTATAGATCTTTATATTATTAAAACAGTGAGAACCTATTACATTTAATTTAGCCTTTTTTCCTTTATTTGCTCAACTAAAAATAATCCCCAAATATATCTTATTAAAATATACTGCTTATTATACAGATGTTTAGGATATATATTTTCTAGCATTGAATTTTATTCTGTAATAGATCACTGCTGAACAAAAATGTTAGCCCAGTTTTCCTAATTTTTTTGCTGAAGGAACGTGGATACATTTGGCCAACATCAGGCTCATAATAGTGATTGCATCATGATTGACCTAAGCCAATTAAGATTCTGATGTTTTTACCTTTTTATTCCTTGCTGCTAAAAGTAACTATAAAACCTGCAATCTATTTTTAACTAATGATATGTAAAAGGAAGTCTTCTAGAAAGATGGGGGTTATCTTGGAAAACTTTTGCCGTACCAGTAAAAGAAATGGACATAGTGCCGCAACCAAATACATTGAACTCCCAACTTCAGTTTTACATGAGGCTTGAACTTTTAACATACATTTTATAAACACAAGTAACATAAACGGAAGTCATTTGGAAAGATATTTCTGAGTTATTAAAACACTATAAGAAGCCAACTATAGAAAGTTTCTTGATATTAATAAATGTTTTAATTAAGCATTATCAATTAAGTTTTTTGTTTTAGTTGTCCAAAAAAACTGCTTTCTAATTTAATCACCAAAATTTGGCAGAAATGTTAATACTACAGCACTGGTATTTGAATTTTTATATATAAAAATGTGTCATGTACGTAATATATACAAACCAATTACCTGGCTCCAAATTGTGATTTAGGCCGTAGCTCTTAGGAATCTCTCAGGAAGGTCTCTACTGTTCTCAGCCTTCGTTGCTATCATATGCCCAATAAATTTACCATCTAAACCACAAATTTTTGATTGTTAATTTTTAGTTAGCTGACAGGCAACTAAACTAAAAAGAACTATTTTTTCAGATGTATTTCCTATACTAAGAAATGGCATATTTGTTTTTATAGGTAAATGAAGAAAGAATGCCAAATGAATTGATAAGCCAGAACTGCTCAATTCCACATATTATCCCAATTTCCCTTTTACCACTGTTTATTTTGTGTAGTTTGAAGATACTACCTGCTCTGAGGAAAGTGATAGATGATGAACACTAGAATTATCAGTGAACCAAATTGACCAACCATCCTGCATTGTCTATGAGGCTTGGAGAATGTCTCCAGTTTACAGTAAAATCCAGTGAATTAAACTGCTACTTTAAACATCAAAACAAATTTACAAACAAGCAGTTTGGGTTCACAGAAGCTTAGGCTACAGAGTTCTGAAAAGGCTGTATGAGTCAGTGTTCATAAGTTACATTTGATGAGTATATGTTGTATGCTCCTGTGTACAAATGTGTACTTGCTCTTAGTTATATGTTATCCAGTTAGAAAACATTTTGCTTATTGTCCCTTTGTTACTATTATTTCTAACATGACTATACTGTACTTGAAAAAAGTCCAGTATCTTCTCTAAGTACTACGTTTCATTTGATTCAAAGTCGTTTTAAAGATTTCTATTAATTGAATTAAACTTTCAATTGAATCATCAGTTATACCAATTTTAATCTGAATATTTAATTTTTCAACTTCCACAAGATAATATATTTTGTAGATAAATATGTAAAATATATGTATTTAATATTTGACCATCTTATGTATACTATATATACATTTGACCATGATTTTATGTATGCTATATTATTGAGAAGAAATCCTATAAAACGTTAATAGATTAGCATCAATATTGTGACTTGCATGACATTTTAATCTAAATGTATAGATAAATGAAACACTAGATCAGATGAGATTGGCACATTCAGGGTGGTATGGCAGTGGACTAGAAGAATTTAGCATTTTAAAGATTTAACTTTGACAAGTATTCTCAAATACAAAAAGGCTTTGGATAACTAGAGACAAATTAAGTTAAAATGCTTCAAAGTTTATTAAGTATATGCATTAATACTATAACACTTTATTTAATAAGATTATATTTCTCAAGAGAAATGAAAAACACATTTATGTAACTTGAATAAATCTTGATTTCCAATAGGTAGATTATCAAAAATAAGTTTTAGAAAACCTTTTATCATTGCACTTAGTCAAGACCTAGTGGCTTCTGTTTGCTGCACTAACTTTTAGAGTAATTATAAAATAATAAGCTTGTATTGGTAATCTATATCTATCAAGAAGCTTGTTGAATTTAATTGAACAACAATGACAAAAAAATATTTATTTTACTGAGCTAAGCATGTGTAATTAAATCACAGGACAGAAAAAAAGATTAAACACTAATTAGTTGTAAATTATGGATTATAAGGGCTCCATTTTATTGAGTTAACATCAAATCCTAGCAGTATTTAGAAAGAATATTCAATAAAGATATTTATTAATGAGCGGTCATGTGTAATGTACATCCTTCAGTAATTGCTTTATTTCAGAAACACTTAGAGTCTCACTAGTATTTGAATATGAATTCTGAAATTCTTTTCAAAGAGCAATATAAGAATGTATTTCCATGCTCTCATCCCATGTAAATAATATATATATATATATATATTACAGAAGGTTAAGATCTTGTGATAGTCTTGTGGGTTTCCAAAGGACAAAACTAGAATATGTTTTATTCTTAAATCTTCTTATTAACATATATAATCATTGGATCTATGCACTATATATTTTCTAAATATCAGTGGAAGAGAGGAACTGCTCATCTCCATCACTGTGTTCTCTACCTTGAGCAAGTTCTCATCTTTATATTCATAAAATTAAGCCTGAGCCCCACAAATGGATTTGCTTCCAGGATTTTTCTCCTCGTAATGCAACTTCAAAATTACAAATATAATTATGTTGGACTCATGTTTAGATTTTGTCAACAGTACCTTATCTTAAATTCTTGTATACTAGGTCTTCAGTGATGTGGTTATTCCTGCTCACACCTCCACTCTTATCTCATGATGTGATCTGTGGTGTTTTCAGGTAGAGAACTCATTCATGTTTCTTAAATATATGACACTGTTTAGGAAAAAATGTTCTGAGAAATGATACAAACATGAATTAATTAATAGAAGATACATATAAGTTTGTGGACATTCATCAATTTTACCAAGATACATGTTAGTAACTTGCACTTCCTTACACTTTGAAGCCTGCCATTCCTATGCCTTGCATTGCTCTTTGTCTGCTTCTTTATCTATCAGGCTTTTCATCTTTTTTTTTTTTTTTTTGGTAGTTCACAAGCCAATTTTTCAAACAACGAGTTTATAATGTCCCCAGTGTGGTATGGCTGTTTCTAATTAATTAAACTATATTAATTTTATACTGTTATCTGTGTGTGTGCTCCTCCAAATATTTTAATCCATATGTTCCTTTTCTATATTATATACTAGGGCTAAAATGAATTATTATATTAATTGTTATTAATTGTATTTAATCTGTGCCCCAATATATCTCAAGTATCTAAGTTAATCAGTGTGTAGTTTTCATCTTTTAAACATTGACAAATTTTCAATTTGAATTCTAACTATATTGTCAAAAGTATTTGTGTAAGTTTATTTATACTGTCTTTTTAGTATTCTTTACAGATTTTTAATTCTGAAGCAATGTTCCTTTTCCATTATCTAATGTACACAAATTGTCTTTTGTCTATTTTTATTTTATAATTATTACTAGGAAGTTTCATTAATTTCTCACAAAGTCGAAACTTGAATCTGTTTTTTTTTATTATTATTTTAGGATGTTTTTCTTGTTCCATTGACTTTGCCCTCATATTAAATATTTTTTCTATTTCACATTTCTTGTTTGTTTCTTACAGTTATTTTTAACTTAATAAGATTGAAATGCAATCATATATTTTTACCTTTATTTTTTATTTAGTGTATGAATTCAAGACTGTATTTCTTGTTAATGCAGTGATTGGGCCACATTAACAAAATTTTGGTGTGCTGTTCAGTCATTAGTTTCAATTTCAAACACCTCTACAATTTTTATTTTTTCCTTCATCAGTGAATGATATGGAAGTACTCTAGTTGATTTAAGAATAAGGCTTTTTAAGTTACGTTTTCTGGTATTATTTCCATTGTGGTCAGAGCACATGTTTCAAATGATTTAAGTATTTTGAAATATTTTGGATCTCTGTTTATTCAGTCATATTTCCATACTTACAGTACACTTTAACATGTAAGCTTTCCTTGTGTGGTGCAATGTACTATCTATGTCAATTAGACCATGTGTATTAACTTTGTTCTCCATGTTATCAATGTCAGTGGACATTTTTCCTGTACCTTTTATATTAAAATCTTTTAGCAAAACCCTGCAAATTATTGTGAACTTTTCTAGTGTTTCTTTTTATGCTGTCAATTTTTGTTTATATATTTTGAAGCCGTGCTAGGTACAATTAGAATTGTAATATCTGCCTATCAAACTGACCTACTTTTAATTATAAAATACTGCTATTTATCTCTGGAAATCCTTCTTGCTTGAATTCTTTCCTGGGTAAAGCCAAGAACCCTCCTGGGTTAAGCTCCAGTTTTGGGGGTTCATTTGCCTCCATCATTTTTATGGAATGGTTAGAAACTTAGAACTTTAAGAATTCTGTGCTTCTCTTTCCTGCTATTTACATTTTACTGCAATGCTTATAATTAAATATATGCTTTACAATGCACAAATTTTTGTATAATGTGTATTTATAAATGCACGCATACTCTTTTCAGTGCTTGTTATTCCCTTATACATTTTCATATATTTGTTTAGAATATTATTTCAACCTAAAGAATTTGCTTTCATTTTTTAATGTCACCCTACTAGTCACAAATTTTTTCAATTTCTATATCCCTAAATTCATTTTTATGTTCATTTCTGCAAAATATTCCATTGGGTATAGACTTCTAGACTGGTATGTTTTTGTCATTGATTTCAACACATTAAATATGCCAGAAAAACATCAAATTGATTCTGTTTATTTGGTTAAGAAAGCTGCTGTTTTATAGTTAATTGTTAAAGATGATTATTAATTTTTCTTTCTAAATGATTTGAAAATGTTATTTTTATTTATTTTTTTTTACAATTTGATTCCTATAGGTTTTAGTGCAGATTTCTTAGCGTTTATCCTAGTTGTCTGAACTTTTTGAATATGGTTTTACATCTTTTATCAATTTTGGAATACTCTTGGTCATCATATTATCATATGGATATGTATTATATGTTTTAATATTTCTTATTCTCTGTATTGTAATTTTTGGATTTTGATGTGTCTATGTGTGGTGGTGTGTATGTATATCCAAACCTGAATAAAGTGAGGCAATAAACCACACAGATATCTGAGGACAACACTTCCATCAGAAGAACTAGCAAGCGTAACGCTCTGAATAGGAGCATGAATAGTTACATATGGAAAGTCTGTCCTTAAAACTTCTAGAATGTTTCCTCTCTTCTCCATTTCAATTAATGCAGAATTGACTCAGTCTGTATTTGTATTTTTTGTCTTAAACATGTGTTATAGTTTTCTATTTTTAATTTGTACCATATTCTTATAATGCCTTATTCTTTAACATCAGTATAACTCTTATTATTCATACTTAATAAAAGTTAAGTAAAATAGTAGTAACTCATGTTTATTCTATAGTTATTACACGTTTCCAGAAATGAAAACGGTTATTTTGCATACAAAGTTTAATTTTTTAAAAAGCAATCATCTCAATCATTTTGTGGAAGAAAATAAAGTTACGCTTATATTTTATGTCAAGAGGAGCCTCAAAAAAAGCTTAGAAATTTTCCCAATTTTGTACAAATAGAAAATGGGGAAAATGAAATTTATGTGTTCAGGACTGTGCCAAAGTTGGCCAATTTAAATATGAATAAGGATTTTGCCCTGATCTGAAAGATTTGTTATCCATTATGACAGACACATAAACAGACTAGTAAAACATGGTATAATATATGTAGTGCACAAATTGAGCATAGAGATGATACTATAGTTTGATAGATAAGCCTCTTAGGCTTTTCATGTAGCTCTTCTGGTTAAGAGTAAGGCAATGATGTTTTGGTCCAGATCTGAGAATATGAATAGACAGGTGAAGTAGCCAAAACACGAAACAATCATGAAAGAAATGCAGACTGTCAAGAGAATGAAGATATTCTTACCACTCTTGAGCAGAGAATTGTACGATATTACATTACTCGCAATGATGAGCTATCCAGAAACTGTGAGCAGGGCAGTAATATTCTTTGGATTTTTGTTTTGGAAAGACAAGTCCATTGGTTTTCTAGAGAATAGATTAGTAAACGAACACAGTAATCTAAGAATAGCTATTGAAGTATATTTTGCACAAGTATAGGTGAGGGACAGGTCACAGCAAAGCATCCCTCTTGTGTATGAACATTTATTAAGGGTATTTACTTTTATGTGTATAGTTTTTTTCCTTATTTTATTTTTAACCAATAAGCAAATATTTTCTATATGTTTTACATTAAAATGACTTAAAACATTTGTGTTAGCTTATGGTTGAGTTTTTAATAAAAATGTAATTTACAATATTGATTACTTTTATGAAGATTGATTTCCTTGGTTGGCAAATGTTTTGCCTGAAGAAATTTTTTTTTCACTCAGCAATGAGTATAGTCATAATGAATGTATATGATATATTAGACTTATCAACAACATTGAGAAATAAATACATTTTTAAGATGGCTTTTTCCTATTTTATCTGCTAGTTACTAACAAATTCAATTAGCACACAAAAGATGAGTCATGCTGTGATTGTATTTAATTTATAAATATAATATTAAATACATCCCTATAGCAATCAAAAATTTTATTGTATTAATATATTTAATGAGGAATATTTTTGAAATGTCCTTTTGGTCAAATCACACTATTACTTAATCTTTATCTTGGACTAATAATCAGAACAGAACATCACAATGTTTGATTCACTGAAAGAATAATTTTTAGCATATTTATTTGCAAAAGAGCAAAAATTAGCCCTAATTGAATATGTAATTTAGACTCTGAAAACTATATAATTGTTTAAGGTAAATATTACTACATTAACCTTAACTGATTTCATACTGTAATTGTGAATACTATAAACAATTTTAACAGGTTTGGAAATTATTATTCTATGGGCTTATATTCTGTCTATAGGGTTATCTCTACTTCTGTTGAGATGATTTTAGGATAATAGAGATAACTTTTGAAGAATAGAAATAATGAATTTGATCTACATGACAAAATGTCCCTTTATCAGATTAGTATAATTAAGAAAAATAGAATCAGGTTTTTATGGAAATGTTTTACTAATTAGTTCTTTGTTCCTGAGTCACATTGCATTTTAGCATCTTATCTGATTTGTGTGCGATGAAAAAACTATATTAAAATGTTCAATAATTAATTATTTTAATTTCAATTGTTCACTGTATTTAATGACCAACCACAGAGTAGATCTCTATCTTTTTAGGCTAAAAATTGAGAAACATATACCCATATAATCATTTGTTGTAAAATATACATTGAACATTTGCTACATGTTATATAGTGTGTAAACACTGGAAATGTGACAATGGAAATGATCTAATTTCTGCTTTTAATGAGTTCACAGTAAAAGGAGTAATTAAGAGACTTTTTGTATAGATAAAGCTATTTAAGGTATAAAATAAAAGCGTAAAATCCAAAACAATCAATAAAAAGTTTTTAAAATTACATTTGATTTGAGCACAAGCTAATCAAAATACAGTCTACATTTTATAGATATCACATCACTTAATGTCTCAATGTCTGCCATTATACAAAGTGTACTCCTCCCAAAAATAATAATAGCTAATGTTTTTCAAGTGTTTATACTTGATACAGTGTTGTAAAAGATTTACACATTTTAATCATTTATTTCTTACAATATTCTAATAAGGTAAGCACTACTATTATACCTATTTTGCAAGGGAGGACATTGAGGACCAGAGATGTCAAGCAACATCTTTCAAATAAGGAAGCCAATGGCAATAGTGACAGCTTTCACCAGTTCTGGTCAAGATTATATGTGCGTAATTGTTCAATGTTGCTAACAAAGACAAAGAATGTCTTACACTCATGGACTGAATGTTTTGGGTTAAAAGGCACTGAAGGCTTGATTTAATAAATCAACTGTTTGACATGCACAATTTCATTTAATAACCTATCTAAAAGACAACAAAAGGTGCTTTTTCTTTTTATCAAGAAGATACTTTAGATCACAAATAATGAAAGATTCAAGATTTAAAAATTGAATAATTAAGTTTTTATTATTTTAATATTTAGAAAACTATCTTTGGCCATCTTTTTAAAAAAATAAAAATGAGTGAATTCTAAAAAGTCTTTAAACAGTCTCTGTGTGCACATCATTTTTATAATTTATTCAATGCATAATTCAACACCTATTGGTAGTTTGTTCATTGCAAAAAGGAGAAGAAAGTGTTTGGGAATTATTCTGATCCCTATGGAACTGAAAATCAAAAAAGCATAACTTTCTTCAGAAAGGTGTAAAAGAAAAAGCTCTAGGGAAATATTGCAGAAGCTAATTAATTCAGCCTGCTGCAATAATGTTACATTCACATTATAAGGCTTCTTTCTAAAAACTAGATGTTAGTTTTGAAGTGTTAATATATTAAAATGAATGCAAATTATCCCAAATAGTCACTAACTAGTGTGGATTCTCATTTCGTTATAACGGTTATAGATTTTAGAGACTTGGATACACAAAAGCTGGGTGATCTAAGGAAGCATTTTTTAAACATAATTAACCGCCAAATTCTTTTATCTCTAAGAATCTAGGTGGAACTAGTTTTATTAAAATTAGTTGTGCTCATTTAAATTTGTGCATTGATATCACTGAAAATTAAACTGTGCTAAAGCATAGCAATGTTTAGTGAGATTGAAGTGTTTGCTTTAGTTATTCAGGATAAAATAATCACCTTTAAAGTATGCTACTAATTAAAAAATGAAGCATACCTTAAAAGGATTCATCACAGTGTAATGTCAAATTGTATATAGCATTTAGCCTAGAAATTAAATATTGAGAATGCAATGGAAACGGTAAAATTTTTTAGTATATTACCATTTTATAATTTGATGGCAATAAAATGTGAAAGAGAAAACCTTGCTTTTAGAGATAGACAAAACTGACTTTTATAAATTATGTCTAAAAGAAGTATAACATGATGTTTTAATATACATGTACATAGTGAAATGACTACCAGAGTCAAATAAATAATCCTATCTATCTCCTCACATAATTATCTTTTTTGTCTGTGTGATAGGAGCACTTGAAACTTATTCTCAGCAGCTTTCCAATATAACATATAATATTATTAACAAAAGTCTTTATCAATGCATTCGATCTCAAGATGTATTTATTTTACATAATTGCAACTTTGTACCCGATTACCTATATTTCCCCATTGTCACCTCCACCCTCAATGTCTTCACCCCCTACCCCTGGTAAACATCATTCTACTCTCAGTTTCTATGTTTTCAGCTTTTTTAGATTGCATGTATAAGTGAAATCACAGCTATTTTACTTTCTCTGTGTGGCTTATTTCACTTAGAGTAAAGTCTTCCGGGTTTATTTATCTTGTTGAATGTGGCAAGATTTCCTTTTATTTGAAGACTGAAAAATATTCCATTGTATGTAATATACATACATGTAGTTATATATATATATATAATATATACATATATTTTGTATACGTATTATGTACGTGTATATACATATATATTTTTTACCACAATTTCTTATCCATTCCTTCATCTATAGACAATTAGGTTGTAGTTATTTCTTGGCTGTTGTGAATAACGCTGCAATAAACTTGAGAATGCAGATATCTTTATTGGTGGTGATATCATTTCCTTTAGGTTCTTACCCAGAAGAGGGATGGTTGGGTCACATAGTAGTTCTATTTTTAATTATTGAGGAAACTTAATACTATTTTCTCTAATGGCCATAACATTTTACATTACCATCAACATCATAAAAGGGTTCTCTTTTCTATACACTCTCATCATTACTTATTATCTCTTATCTTGTTGATAGTGGCCCTTATAGCAGGTGTGAGAGAATATTTCATTGTGATTTTGATTTACATTTCTGTACTGATTAGTGATGTTGAGCACCTTTTCACTTACTCATTGACCAGTTTTACATCTTCTTTGACATAAGGTCTATTTAGAACCTTTCCTCATATTTAATTGGGTTATGTATTTATTTATTTGCTTAGTATTGAGGTATGTGAGTTCCTTAAGTATTTTAAATATTAATTCTTTATCAGATATATGGCTTGCAAATATTTTCTCTCAACATGTAGCCTGCCTTTATGTTTTGTTGATTGTGTCTTTTGGTGTACAGAAGCATTTTAGTATGATACAGTCCCAACTGCTTATTTGTTGCTTGAGGCTTTATGTGAGATATAAATAGATAGATAGAGAGATAGATAGATAGATAGATAGATAATCATTGTCAAAGTCAATTCCAAAAATTTTTCTTCTAAGAGATTTATGGTTTTGTGTCTTATGTTTAGATCTTTAATATATTTGAGTTGTTTTACAATAGTGTAAGATAAGGGCCAAATTTCATTCTTTTGCATATGGATATTCAGTTTTCTCAATTCCCTTCATTGAAAAAAATTTATTTCCCAATTGTGTGTTCTTAGTTCCCCTGTTAAAAATTAATTGACCACATATGCTTGGGTTTGTTTTCTCTAATATCTATATTGTGTTCCATCAGTCTGGTTTTGCACCTGTACTACACTTTTATGATTGCTATAGCATTGTAATATGAATTAGACTCAGGAAATGTGATGCTTCCAACTTTGTCTTTCTGTCTTGTGATTTCTCTGGCAATTTAAGATATTTTGTTGTTACATACAAATTTTCAATTTTTTTTTCTATTTCTGTGAAAAATGCCATTGGAATTTTGATAGAAATTGGATTAAACCTGTATATTACGTTGGGTAGTATGAACATGTCAACACTATTATAATAATGTACCTTGGTGTGGATCTTTTTTGGATTTTTAATAAAGAAGATTTTTAATAAAGAAATTGAAGGACACCAAACATGGGATCTTTTAGGCTTACTGAATATGTATTTCTATACATTTCCCTGTGTTTGACTATTTTCCAGCTATTATTTCTTTGAATACATTTCTGTCCCTTTCTCTTTCTTTTCTGGAACTCCAATAAAATACGTAAATTAGTCAGCTTGATGTCATCTCATATGTCCCTTAAGCTATCACCACTGCTTTTCATTGTTTTTTGCTTGTTCGTTCCTCTGACTAGACGAATTTCAATAACTTGTCTTGAAGTTTACTAATCATTTCTTCTCCATGACCTAATCTCTTGTTGAACCACTCTATTGAATTTTTCAATTCAGTTATTGTGTTCATCAGCTTTATAATTTTCGGTTTTCTTTTTAAACATATTTTCTATCTTATAGTTGAAATCCTTACTTGGTTCATCCTTTGCTGTGCTCTCATCAATGCCTTCATGATTGTTATTTTATATTCTCTTTCAGATAAATGTTTATCTTCATTTTATTAGGATTGGTTTCTGGAGATTTCTCTAGTTATTTTGTTTGGAATGTACTCTTTTGTTTCTTAACTTTTCTGGACTCTCTGTGTTGACTTCCACACCTTAGGTAAGACAGTCTCCTTACTTATCCCAGTTTGAACAGACTGGTCTTACATACAAAATAAACTGGCCAGGTATGGTGGCTTATGCCTGTAATCCCAGCACTTTGGGAGCCTGAGGCAGACAGAGCACTTGAGGTCAGGAGTTTGAGACCAGCCTGGTCAATATAGTGAAATGCCAACTTTACTAAAAATACAAAAATTAGCCAGGTGTGGTGGTACATGCTTGTAATTCCAATTACTTGGGAGGCTGAGGCAGAAGAATTGCTTGAACTTAGGAGGTGGAGGTTGCAGTGAGCTGAAATTGCACTACTGCACTCCAGCCTGGGCAGTAGAGCAAGACTCCATCTCAAAAACAGAAATAAAATAAAATAAAATAAATCTTGCCAGTCAACCTTGCCAGAAATTCTAGGTGCCTTTTAATGATTTGTGCTTTCCAAACCTACTGTCTTTGTTCTTATGGCCTCCAGGAAACTAAGGTGTGCTCAGACCTATCAGTGCCCTGAGACGGGAAGTAGAAGCCATTTCCTTAAGATGTAGATGGAAGAGTTGGGTGTTAGATATGTGTTCCTGTTACTTCTATGCTCAGGGAAAAGGTGGAATCTGGAGTTTATTCCCCACTTGTTCTGTACTAAACCAGGGAGAAGATCTTTGGAAAATATCTTCATTCCAATTCAGACTGCATATTCAACTCATTACTTTGTTCTTTGTCACCCCTAAGGCCCTAGTAAATGATAGATCCTAACTACTTTTAGAAACAGGCAGGTTAGCTGGCGGATAGGGTCTATCTCTGGTATAAACCTGAAGGAAGAGTGATAGGAACTATATACCAACCTGTTCAGCATCCTTACCAACTTCTGATTGCCTCCTCTGTCAGCTCCTACATGTACGCCAATTCATGGCTAAACCATAAGCAGCATCTGGGAGAGTTAGAACATTAGACAGAAACATCCAGCTCTCAGTTTCTCTCTGAAAGAGCAGTCTGTTTGTTCTATTCTAAATGGGGAGGAGGGGTTAAAGTAGTTTCTGGAGCTACTCTTGTGCCCATTTAAAACTCCCATTTTTTTCCTCTGTTGTCTGAGGGGACTCGTGAATGATGAACACAATCTGCTCCCAAACCAGGTGATTTAAGAGCCAATTTTTTCACATCTCAGGGAGAACTTGGAAGTTGTGCCGTTCTCTCCTGATTGCAAAGCAATTTGCCCATGTTGGAGTTATCGTGGTCTGTTCTGTCTCAGCTTTTTCTACCAGTTTTTTGTGGATATATTCTCAGTGATTCAGTAATAAGAGTCTCTCAATTTAATCTGGATTTCTCTCAGAGGGAATTGATCCCTGAGTGAATGTTTATTTGGTACGTCAGTGGGAGGAGAAAAAAGCAAAAACCTCCTATTCTTCCACTTTGTTGGCATCTTCTCCACAACACTGACTTTAATTCTTGATTCTTACTCAATATACAACAAGAAAAGTAATAGTCATCATGACTATCATACTGATATCTTAGATATTGTCTTAAGTGTTTTGCATATAATTTCTATACATTAAAAAAGATTTTTAATCACTCCAAAGCAAAATTTGGTAAAAATAAACACAACTTAGAGGTAAAAAATCTGTATAGTGAGGACTCATAAAAAGAATACAAGAGCTTTATTTTAATGGAAATATGGACTGATCTAGAATACTATATATAACAGTACATGTGACATGAACTCATGATTGCTTCTGTATGTCAGAGGGATCCATCTTGTTTAATGTACATTCACAAAGGATTATTCCAGAATAATTGAGAGAAATCTGCCACTTATCCCATTTCTTAAATGATAGGAAGTATCTGTAATGTGTATTGCTTAAAAGTCAGATATTGGTATGAACATGTGACCTAATTGTTATAGGGAGACACAAGAAATTTGACAAAAAGTTCAAAGAATATAGTTTGTGAATAACGTTATCACTTTGAATGTAGAGGTGGCAAAAAAGAAAAAAGAAGATAAAGGTAGAGAGAAAGGATAAAAGACATTAAATTACCAACATGGTCTGAGATAGCTAGTAAGTATAAAGTTGCTTGGAGGTTGCTCGTATCACTGAACAATTTGACATAGTCAAAGCTAGAGAACATTCCTGAATACCTACAACTTATCAATATTAAGTTATGTGGAATACTAAGTTAATAATGAGAAAATAAATTAGCTTCTTCATAACATTCTTAAAGAGTGAGCTATAATTCTTGGTTAGTGGCAAACTGTCTACAGGTAAACTAGAGAATAATGAAAGGTATTGGGGGACAGTAAAATGAAAATATGCCTTCCACTATATAAACAGGAGCAATAAGAACAACAAAACAATAAATAAACCAAACTTAGGTATTTAAGATGACATATCACTTGTATTATTAATAATGTAAAAGCCGTCAATATATTGCCATAAAAACAAAGAGTTGAATTGTATTAGTCTGCTTTCACGCTTCTGATAAAGACGAACCTGAGACTGGGTAATTAATGAAAGAAAGACAGAATTTTTCTTGTGGACTTACAGCTCCACATAGCTGGTGTGGCCTCACAATGATGGTGGAAGGCAAGGAGGACCAAGTCACCTCTTACATGAGAACAGCAGGGAAAACACCTGACCCCAGGATTCAATTAAGTCCCACTAGCTTCCTCCCACAATACATGAGAATTGCAGGAGTTACAATTCAAGATGAGTTCTGGGTGGGGACACAGCCAAACAATACCATTTTGTCCCTGACCCCTCCCCAATCTCATGTACTAACGTTTCAAAATCAATGATGCCTTTCTGACAGTCCCCTAAAGTCTTAACTGATTTCAGCGTTAACTCAAAAGTTCACAGTTCAAAGTCATATCTGACACAAGGCAATTATCTTTTGCCTATGAGCCTGTAAAACCAAAAGCAAGTTAGTTAGTCCCTAGATACAGTGAGGGTACAGGCATTGGTTAAATACGGCCATTCCAAATGGGATAAATTGGCCAAAGGTGCGACAGGCCCCATGCAAGTCCAAATCCAGTAGGGCAGTCAAATCTTAAAGTTCCAAAATGATCTCCTTTGACTCCATTTCTTACATCCAGGTCACACTGCTTCAGGAAGTGGGCTATCATGGCCTTGGGCAGCTCTGCCCCTGTGGCTTTTCAGGGTACAGCCCTCCTCCTGGCTGCTTTCATAGGCTGGTATTTAGTGTCTGTGGTTTTTCCAGGCACAGAATGCAAGCTGTCATTGAATCACCATTCTGGGGTCTGGAGGATGGTGGCCCTCTTTTCACAGCTCCACTAGGTGGTGTCTCAGCAGGGACTCTATGTTGGCGCTCCTACCCCACATTTCCCTTCTGCACTGCACTAGCAGAGGTTCTCCATGAGGCCCCCACCCCTGCAGCAAACTTCTGCCTGGGCATCCAAGTGCTTCCATACATCCTCTGAAATCTAGGTGGAGGTTCCCAAACATCAATTCTTGAGTTCTGTGCATCTGCAGGCTCAAAACCATGTGAAAGCTGCCAGGTCTTGGGGATTTCACCCTCTGAAGCAACAGCCCAAGCTGTACCTTGGCCCCTTTTAGCCATGGCTGGAGTGGTTGGGACGCAGGACACCAAGTTCCTAGGCTGCACAGAGCAGGGCAGCTCTGGATCCCATCAACCCAACCATTTTTTCTTTCTAAATCTACAGACCTGTGATGGGAGTGGCTGCCACAAAGGTCTCTGACAGGCTCTCGAGAAATTTTCTCATTGTCTTGGTGATACACATTAAGGCCGTCATTACTTATGCAAATTTCTACACTCAGCTTGAATTTTTCCTCAGAAAATGGGATTGATTTTCTTTTCTATCACATTGTCAGGCTGAAAATTTTTTTAACTTCTATTCTCTGTTTTTCTTTTAAAACTGAATGCCTTAAACAGGTCTCAGATTACCTCTTGAACACTTTGCTCTTTAGTAATTTTTTTCTGCCAGATACCTTAAATCGTCTCTCTCAAGTTCAAACTTGCACAGATCTCTAGGGCAGAGGAAAAATACTGCCAGTCTCTTTGCTAAAACAACAAGAGTCACCTTTGCTCCAGTTCCCAACAAGTTCCTAATTTCCATCTGAGACCACCTGCCTGGGTTTCATTGTTCATATCATTATCAACATTTTGGTCAAAGCCATTCAACAATCTGTAGGGAGCTCCAAAGTTTCCCAAATTTTTCTCTTTTCTTCTGAGCCCTCCAAACTGTTCCAACCTCTGCCTATTACCTAGTTCCAAAGTCACTTCCATGTTTTTGGGTATTTTTTCAGAAACAATCCACTCTACTGGTATCAGTTTACTGTGTTAGTCTGTTTTCATGCAGCTGATGAAGACTCACTTGAGACTGGGCAATTTAAAAAAGAAAGAGGTTTAATGGACTTACAATTCCACATGGCTGGAGAGACCTCACAATCATGGTGGACGGCAAGGAGGAGCAAATCACATCTTACATGGATGGCAAGAGAGAGAGCTTGTGTGAAGAAACTCTTATTTTTAAAACCATCAGATCTCATGAGACTTATTCACCATTGTAAGAACAGCACGGAAAAGACCTGCCCCCCTGATTCAATTACATCCCACTAGGTTCCTCCCATGACAAGTGGGAATTGAGGTAGTCAAAATTCAAGATTAGATTTGGGTGAGGACACAGCCAACTCATATCATAAAGCATTCAAATTGCACAAAATAAATAGAAAAAATAAGAAATATATTTGTGGAGAAAATTGCACGCATTCTTACTGACCAGACTAGAAATAATGAAAAAAAAAAAAAACAAGGAGACTTGTTATGAGGTAAAAACAAATATTTACTTCATATGTAGGTTATTATATTGGTTATTATTGCTGTGTTTTATTACATTTTGAAAATAACTCATGACCAATACTCTAGGATTTGTGCAAATTTATTAATTTCTATAATAACAAATTTATTATTTTCTATAATAAACAAATAAACATTCCATGGTTTGAGGGTTTTGTTACCTGTGATTACTAAGTAAAAATCAAACACCTCTTATCAGTAAATTGAAGAGTTTCTTGTAACTGGTAACTCTAATTTATTGAAGATATCTTATTTTAATTATCTGATGATTACATAATTAACATAAAAAGAGACTTTATAAATATACATGGCATGATTTACTCTATGAAGTTTGTTGGTTTTTCTTTTGCATTAGAATTAAAATTATCTAAGTTTTATGGCTTTCTTTGTGTAATCCTATTAGTTTTATGAAAAATAAAAGACTTAAAATATACCAATAAGAATAGTTTTGAGAGAATTTATAAATAAATTATAAAATAAAACTAATTCTAATATGTTATAATTTACGTGTCCTGTAACTGTTTTCTACAGATCTATAAAATAGTGTAGAAATTATATGTATCTATAGAAATATTTCTTATAGATTATCAAGATATCTTCCATAATTATTGATATTAATATAATGGTAATTTTTTATTCACTATGAAATTCATAATGGAAAATTTAAGCCAAATTAATCCTGAGAAATGAATATAATTATTTCTCTATGAGCTTAGATAATAAATCAGATGGTCAAATCAGACTTACCTAAATCCAAGATCTTAACCAGAATCAAGTTTTATGAATTATTTCAAGTATATAGTTAACCAAGTGCCTCATAAAAATCAGGGACATGTCTGAAACATAAAGGACACTGTGTAGTTCTTCCTGCTCAGCCTCAGATATGAACTATCTGATAAAGAATAGAAAGGGTTTTAATGAGAAACATTGGTTATTATTGTACACAAAGGGAGATTTAGTCTAGAAAATATTTTACAGTTGATTTTCCAGGTATTCATGATAGATACACAGATTCTGGGATTATTTATCATATTGGCAGATTCAACTTTATATACTCTACAATTCTGAGCTTCTCATTCTTCAAACTCTTCATGTTCATCAATTTACTCACAGCACCCCGACAATTCACTCACATGATTAGATCTTGTAGTTTCTAATTAAAAATAACTGTACTACATGTACAATCTTGAATTTGATTTTAAGCATAAGTTCTTAATGATTACCCTCTACCAGCTTAATTTTTTCCAAAAGGTGTACCTGACTACTTTCCCAAGATTTTTCTTACCTTAATAGAATCCTCTAATAAATGTATCTCACCACCTTTTATTTTTTTCACCGTTTAACACCCTTACTATGACCTCACTACCTACTTTATTCTCAGATGTTTATAGTTCATTGTTATCTTCACTCCCTTGTCTTTATCCTCAGCTTCCTGCGTGTCTACTTTATTTACTTAGGAAAAAACCTCCAAATCCAGCTAAACGTATTTTAATACAAAAATGGAACTTTCATGAATACATTCATTTTAAATGAAAGTAAACCATATTAATCACTTTTATATTCACTTATGACAAAAAAAAGTTCAAGGGGCCCTAAAGCTGAAATCTCACTTCTGTTTTCTTAATAAACTTAATCTTTCAGCCTCTGAAATGACTATTTTGCAGGTTGTTCACTACAGTCAAACCTCCATTTGCCCTTCCTACATAAACAGTTTCATAATATCATCACTGAATTATTTATTGACAATTATAAAAGCAGTTGTAAAATAACTACCTAATCTTACAATCTTCAAAATACAAATCTATTAGTATAATTATTTATATATAATAATCCTTTTTGTCCTACTAAATATGTAAAGTATCTTGTCTCCTTTTTAAGGTCAAATTTAACATTTGCTTACTTAATGTCAATAATGTCTTTGTTCTAGAAGATATCACATCTCATATATTATGCAATTTTACTTCTCTGCTGCTTTTTGTTATCAGCATAGAAAATTTTATAATATAGTGCTGTTTTATCAGGACATAAAATGAAACCTTTAAAAATATCACCCATTTTAGCTACCATTCTATTCCTCTGTCTTTTATAACCAACTTATAAGAAATTATTGTCAATAATACTGCATTTCTTAATGCACGATTCTCTTTTAATCTCTTCAAACAAGGCTCATAAGAATGTCCTGTTTACATTTCTAATGATTGACTTCTACTTAAATGAGTTGATTAAACATTTCTCATTTTTCTCTATTTCTCAGCAGCATGCAACCCCATGAAAAAATCCTACATCTCATTTTTCATATATCTCATTACTAAGTTTTGTTGCTCTGCTTCCAAATCTTACCATTAATCTAATACATATTTAATCCAAGAAAATTTTATCTATTTTCACAAATATTAAAATGGCTTCCAAACCACCCTCCACGATTTCTATCATTCTTTCCTCTTGAGGAATGCCTCCACTCAGTATTCAGTATCACCTGGAAACATATCAGTCTGGAAACATATCAGTCACTAAACATCACACCTATGTACAAAATCATCTAATGGATCTCTCTATCATTCACAATAAAGACAAAATTTGTACAAATAATTATAACCTCTGTGTAATATGGATTCCATTTACATTTGTCCTACATAAAAGATGTTAGCAGATAAAAAATGTACATAAATGATACCATAAAATAATGACAAGTAGTGAAAAATATCATACACATAAATAAAATTGTATGAGTCTGTTTTTATACTGCAGATAAAAGTGTACCAAAGACTAGGAAAATAGAGAGGTTTAATCGACTTACAGTTTCACATGGCTGTGGAGGCCCCAGTCATGGTGAAGGCAAGGAGGAGCAAGTCACACCTTACCTGGATAGCAGCAGGCAAAGAGAGAGCTTTTGAAAGGAAACTCCCATTTTTAAAACCATCAGATCTCCTGAGACTGATTCACTATCATGAGAACGGCACAGAAAAGACTCACCCCCTAAAAAAATCCTTTCCTATCAGGATCCTCCCAAGACACATGGAAATGGTGGGAGTTACAATTCAAGATGAGACATGGGTGGGTACACAACCAAATAATATCATTCCACCCTCGGCCCCTCCCAAATATTATGTCCTCACATTTCAAAACCAATCATGCCTTCCTAACAGTCCCCCAAAGTCTTAACTAATTCCAGCATTAACTCAAAAGTCCATAGATCAAAGTCCCATCTGAAACAAGGCAATTCCCTTCCACCTATGAGACTGTAAAATCAAAAGCAAGTTAGTTACATCTTAGACACAATGGGAGTACAGGCATTGGATAAATATAGTTTTCCTAATGGGAAAAATTGGCCAAAACAAAGAGGCTACAGGGTGCACAGAAGTCCAAAATCAAATCTTAAAGTTCCAAAATAATCTCCTTTGACTCCATTTCTCACATCTAGGTCACACTGATACAAAAGGTGGGCTCCTATGACCCTGAGCAACTCTTCCCCTGTGCCTTTGCAGGGTATAGCCTTCCTCCTGGCTGCTTTCACAGGCTGGTGTTAAGTGTTTACAGCTTTTCCAGGAACACAGTGCAAGCTGTCAGTGAATCTACCTTTCTGGGGTCTTGAGGATAGTGACCCTCTTTTCATAGCTTCTCTAGGTGGTGATGCAGTAAGGACCCTTTGTGGGGACTCTGACCCCACATTTCTCTTCTGCATTGCCCTAGCAGAGTTTGTCATGAGGCCCCCCGACCCTGCAGCAAACTTCTGCCTTGGCATCCAAGGGTTTCCATATATTCTCTGAAATCTAGGCAGAAGATCCCAAACCCCCATTCTTGACTTCTGTGCACTCACAGGCTCAACATCAAGTGAAAACTGTCAAGGCTTGGGACTTACACTGTCTGAAGACACAGCTCAAACTCTATGTTGGCCCCTTACAGTCACAGCTGGAATTGCTGGGACACAGGGCACCAAATCCATAGGCCACACAAGCACATGGACCCTGGGCCTGTACCATGAAACCATTTTTTTCTGGGTATCCTAGCCTGTGATGGGAGAGAATGCTGCAAGGATCTTTGACATGCCCTGGAGGCATTTTCCACATTGTCTTGGTGGTTAACATTCAGTTCTTCATTGCTTATGCAAATTTCTGCAGCTGGCTTAAATTTCTCCTCAGAAAATGAGATTTTCTTTTCTATTACATTGTCAGGTTACACGTTCTTCAAATTTTTATGCTCTGCTTCCCTTTTAAAACTGAATACCTTTAACATCACCCAAGTCATCTCTTGAACAAGTGGTTGCTTAGAAACTTCTGTCTGATACCCTAAATTATCTCTGTCAGGTTCAAAGTTCCACAAATCTCTAGGGCAGAAGCAAAATGCCACCAGACTCTTTGTAAAACATAACAAGAATCACATTGGGTCCAGTTCTCAATGAGTTTCTCATTTTCATCTTAGACCACCTCAGCCTGGACTTTATTGTCCATATTGCTATCAGCATTTTGGGCAAGGCCATTCAACAAATCTCTAGGAAGTTCCAAAGTTTCCCACATTTTCCTGTCTTCTTCTGAGCCATCCAAACTGTTCCAACCTCTTCCTGTTACCTTCCAAAGTCACCTCCACATTTTCAGGTATCTTTTCACAGTTGCTCCACTCTACTGGTACCAGTTTTCTGTATTAGTCTATTTTCAGGCTGCTGATAAAGACACACCCAAGACTGGGAAGAAAAACAAGTTTAATGAACTTACAGTTCTACATAGCTTGGAATGCCTCACAATCATGGCAGAAGGCAAAGAGGAGGAATCATGTTACATGGATGGCTGCAGGCAAAACGAGAACTTATGCAGAGAAATTCCCATTTTTTAAAAACATCAGATCTTGTGAGGCTTACTTATTATCACAAAACAGCACAGGAAAGACCTGCTCCCATAATTCAGTCCCCTCCCTCCTGATTCCTCCCATGACTTATGGGAACTGTGGGAGTTACAATTAAAGATGAGATTTGGGTGAGGACACAGTCAAACCTTATCAAGAATACAAGAACATATATTGAGATAAAGAGTTATCTTTTTCAGTAGACTACGAAGTGGTTGATGAAGACTTGATGATTGACCAACTAGGTAAATGATATGAAAAATAAAAAAGAAGTTAGCAAATGCTAAAGCCTAAGGTCATAGCAGTATTTGAAGGACGGCAAGATATCAAGGAAATTGCAAAAGATTATGTGAGATGTGATGAGACTAAATCTTTTTTTGGTTTGTTAAATTCAACTTTCTATCTTCATCATGCCAACAAATTTTCAACTTCAGGTGTCTGAGAAAAAAGCCCATACCAATGCTGAATGCTTTACTTTGAAGTCATTATCATTAACTGAGAATGAACTGCAAATGATAACTGTCAATCTTACAATATTGTCCGAGTCTTTTATCTCCTCAATTTCCCAACATTCTCTGTCTCTCTCTTTTTAAGATAGGATCTCCCTCTGTCACCCAGGCTGGAGTGTAGTGGTATGATCTGGGCTCACTGCAGCCTCCACATCCTGGACTCAATCAATCCTCCCCCTCAGCCCCTTAAGTGGCTGGGCCTACAGGTGCACCCAATCACGTCTGGCTAATTTTGTATTTTTAATACAAGACCAAGTCTTGCCATTTCGTCCAGGCTGATCTCGAACTTTTGGGTTCAAGTGATCCACCTGTATATGCCTCTCAAAGGTGAGGATTACAGGCATGAGCCACTGCATTGGGCCCTTCTTCCTGACCCTGCTTTTTATTTCAGTGAGAAAATTGAAACTATCCAAAGAGAACTTTAACACGCTCCTACTGCATTGTTTACCTAACCATGTGCATCTATGCTCATATTACTTGTAGGTGTTCTTGTTACTATAGGTGAATAATACCTTTTGCAACAGAAGCCAATTTCCCCAATACTGCACTAGCTCCAATCATTTCCTCACTCTTCACTTACTCCTCACCATCTAATCATAGATAAAGCTATAAAAATTATCTTGTCTTACTCTGAATCAGCCAGTGTTTTCCTCTTGACTGGATCTTTCACATCCTCCTACAAACACATTTGACAAAATTACTTAATCACACTTCCCTTCTAGCTACAACCACATTTCTTCCAATTAATTCTCTTCCACAACAGTCATTGCTACTACTCTGGAAAAAAAAAAAAAACACCATAAAATCTTCCTTAAAATACTAAGCGTTCTAAATATTTACCCGGCTTTTAATTGTCCTTTTCCAGACAATTCTCAATGTAATTCCACCATGATGTGCTATTTTTCATTTGCAATTGAGAAGACAATTAAAACATAGTTTAGTCACATCACCCTTCAATTTAAAACACACCAATTGCTTCCCCGTTTGCTCATGATAAAGCCAAAATCTAAGCATTAAGGTGGAAAGACCTGAATAGTTTGCTCCCTCTGAACACACCCCAAACACACAGAGTGAAAGCATGGAATTCATCTGCCACTAACCTCTTTCTCTAATCACTCTGCTCCAGCCACATTCGAGTCACCCTTTAGTCTCAGAAACTGAACTTTCATTTTCCTCTGTCTGGAATCTCTTCCACTGATTTTAACATGCACCTGTCCTTTGTCACATTCAGGTCTATAGTGAGAGATCACCTTTTCTGTGAGGCTTTTTTTTTTTTTTTTGGCTGTATTTGTTTCCTAGGGCTACTATTAAAAAGGTGCCACAAACTTTTGGTACTTTTGGGTAGCTTAAAATAACAGAAATTTATTCTCTCACAGTTGTGGAGGTAGGCAGTCTAAAATCTAGGAAGTAGTCAAGGGTGAGTTCCTTTGGAGAGCACAAAGGAATTATCTTTTCCATGTTTTTCTCTTAGCTTCTGATGACAACCAGCAATACTTACAGTTCCTGTGCTTGTAGATACATCACCCCATCCTCTGCCTCTGTTTTCATATGGCATTCTCTCTGTGTCTCTGTGTCTTTACATAGCTGTATTCTCTCTACGTCTCTCTTATCTTCTTATAAGGATACCTGTCTAATTGGATGAAGGCCCCACCCTACTCACGTTTTACCTCATTTTAACTAATTACGTCTAACATCCACAACAACCTTATTTCCAAATAGGGTTACATTCTGAGGTTCCGGGGATTAGAAAATTTCGTATCCTTTTTTATGGACACAATTCAACCCCTAGTACTTACCAACCCATCTAAAATTGTAGCTAATGTCTCTGTTCCTTTATCTAATTCATTTACCTCCATGGTGTGTATCACTGTTATACATTTTATGTTTTTAGAAATTAAATTTTTTTGTTAATCTAAAAAAATTGAGGCAAGACATTTCTGTTTATCTTTGCTCTTTTTTCTATTCTCAGTGCAAAAAAAAAAAAAAAGAAATACAACTTAGTTGTTGTAAGTTCATGATAAATACACGTTTAATGAATTAATATAAATGACATCTAAAAGGATCAATGAAAGAATGTATTCCTAGCATATACAAAGCTTTTAAAATCTAATAGCATACAAGTCATATGCAGTTTTTTATTTGTCTAACACTGAAATTTATTAAATATAAATATATAAATTCTTAAGCCCCAGTTGACATAATCAATACTTTTTTACCAACAACATAAGTAATCACATAAAATCCACAAATTTCCACCATGATGTGCTATTTTTTATTTGCAATTGAGAAGACACTGCCCTGAAGAACGTTTTGCTTAAGAAATTAAGTATTTATTTAAAGTGTTAAACTACAATCTATATTCATTTCTGTGATACGTTTTATGGCAACTGAATTGATCAATTCTAAAGAAAACTCACTTGGCATTAATGTTCTCTCCACACCCTCCAAATCCCATGCCAGTAATGGAAGCACTGAAATTAAAGTAACATGTAATATAATTTTATTTTGAGTTTATTGTCCATGTTTTGCAAGTATTTTTCTTGTACAGACATTCATGATATTAATGTATTTTTTATTGCTATATACTTTGTAGGCATGTTGAATTCTGAATAGGACTTGTAACAATACATTACACATATTTCCCAAAAGCAAAAAAAAAGTTCGAATTAATGATGAATCTCATCATTTATCAAAGTCATCTGAAAATCATTCAGAAATACTCAATTTTTATTCCCTATCATTTGTAGAGTTACAAGACACTAAGAGATATTAAACTTTGATGAGTTTTTTTAATGTAGAAACTGAAACGATGTGAAATATAATGAAAGAAAATAGAAATAAGAAAAGAACCATAAATAATTTAAAATTAGACATCCTCTCTGAATGCGTACTTTCTCACTTTTTAAATGATAACAATGTGACAGACTTAGATGAAGGTTTGTCTTTGGAATATTCTGACTTCATTCTTAATTATCTTACTGGAAACAAATATGTACATTAGGATGTGCTCCTTAATGTAAATAAACCAGGCAAAATGTAGCACAATCAAGGTAATGCTTTCAGTAGGAGCTAGGATCTGAATTATTTTTCCTCCATTTACATCCTTGTGTACCTGAACATATCACTTAACCTTTCTAGAAGTTAGCTTCCTCATCAATTAAAATGGCAGAATTAACATTAGTTTAACTCTCATAATATGCCTTTGAGATTTGGCTTTAGAAATTATACATACATTATATCATTTCATTAGCGTAACCCTCTTAGGTAGTATATAGCATTATCCCTTTTTATAGACAAATCAAACCTCTCAAAGGTAGAGCTAATGATAAATATGTGGGTGTGATACTATGAATTTAGCTATTATGGAGTTCTAAATAAGTGCTACATTCTGAAGTCTATATATTCCATTTGATTTTTATTTTTACCAGAGTTTTGAAAGTATGTACCTTGTTGTGTTCCTTACCATTGCTTACGATTCCCAATCTCTGCCTCCAGAAATGGTCACTTTTTCTTTTTAACTGTTTCTTTTGGTATCTATCTCCACATCTCTAGATAGTGAACTTATATATCGATTGCTTAAATTTTCAATTTTATGTATCTCTTGGTTTTCTATAAGAATCAATAGTTCATCTTCTTTATACTTTCCCAGTCCCCCTATATTCCCACCCGCAACACAGGTATTCATTTCTTTTTTCATAATCTACCTCAATTTGCTTCATTATTGACTTTTAAAATAATTGTAATTATATAATAAAGTCTGTGTAATATTACTGCTACATCATATAATGCTTAATAAGCATATGTGTTGATTTATATGATTTTTGTCCACAAGTTAGTAATTGACTCACTGGTTTTGTTTAATTTTCTATATTGTATTATTTATTCATTCATAACTATCACTTAGAAATTTAAATCTCTTACTAATATATTCAAACACATCAGAGATCTTTTATTTGCATGGAGGAATTATTGGGAGACTTCCATTCTTCTCCTCAAATATAGAATAATTTATGAGCTGTTTTCACCAAATCACTACTCAAATATATCATTTTTAAAAAGTTTATGTCTCCTGTTTATTTTTTTTTCCTATGTTTATTCCTTCTGCAAAGCATCTTTTATTAGTGTTCTGCGAAAAGAACTATGGGAGTCTTGCCTATATAAATGTGCTATAGTTTGAAATTATATCTGATTCTCATTTTGCATATTGAAAGTTTAGAAATAATTACCTTGCAGACTTTGGATATTCCTTTGCTTCTAGTCTCCAGTGTTGTTTCAAAGAAAACAAGTGTCAGTCAGTCACGGTGGCTCACGCCTGTAATTCCAGCACTGTGGGAGGCTGAGGTGAGTGGATCACTAGTTCAAAAGATCAAGACCATCCTGGCCAACACGGTGAAACCCCATCTCTACTTAAAATGCAGAAAATTAGCTGTGCATGATGGCACACACCAGTAGTCCCACTACTCAGGAGGCTGAGGAAGGAGGATCACTTGAACCCAGGAGGCAGAGGTTGCAGTGAGCCAAGATCACACCACTACACTCCAGCCTGGCAATACAGTGAGACTCTGTTTCAAAAAAAAAAGTGTCATTCTTGTTATCAATCAGTTTTATATGAGATTTACAGATTTTATTTTTTTCTTTTTCTTTTTATAGATCTTTCTATCACAAAGTATCTGAAAGTATATCATTTTAATTTGGAAATATATACCCTTCAGTTAAGTAGACTTTCAAATATTTTTTGTCTTCTAAAATTCTCTCATTTTATTTTTTTCTTGAGTCTTCCTAGTACTTATATTATTTGACAATTGTTATTTTGATCTATTAATTTTATTTGGTCTATTTTACACTTTCTGGAAAGTATTCTCAACTTTGTTTTCAAGTTTTGTTTTTTTTTCTTGCTATCTTTGCTTTTAATATTTTTTCTTAACTTTTAGATTATCATATCTATCTGTTTGTCCATCAAAATTAATGATTCATATATTTATATTCATTTTTATAGAGAGATGTAGATTTGCAATTGAAATCATAAGACTGGTTGGCAAAGGCCTGTTATTGGTTCAATCCTAGAGCCACCCTCCAGCAGAGCATGGGCTACATGAGCCATGCACACAAGCTCTGTGATAAAATATTCTGTGGTGCTCACTTTGAATATGCCTATATAGTTTAATAGGAAGAGAATAATTTTCAATAAGGAAAATGTAGATGGCATGACACAGAGAATATTTTAAAGTCAATTTCTGATAAATAATATAGACAGTCTCAAAACAAGGATTTTATTTCACTTTCAGAATACTCACACTTGGAAATCTGGCCCAGTAAGATTTTATTATGGTAACATACAAATCACCACTGAATAGTACCCTGTTTTTTATTTTCATTTTCTGAATGAAAGCTTTTTTGATTAATGTCTTCCCTTTCACTACTCTTTACTGATTAGGAGTGTGTTAGGGGCTTGTATTGATGTCTACTTATTACTTATAAGTTGTTTGAAATAATGAGCCATGTCCACAGTTATTGGAAAATATTGTGCAGAACCCAGAGTTTCTAAACATTGAGCTGGACTCATGCATTCTATGGGACTTTTGAATGGTCTTCTTTGATGAGGATTGAGTGTATTTCACGTGTAAAAGGAGCAAGCACATGAATACCTGAGTGGCCAGAGAGAGACTATTGCCAATTTAGTGGGTGGATTTCCTAGCCTTCCTTTGAGATTCATATGGACATATGAGTAAATGGATGTTAACAAGATCTGAATGAAAAGATGAATGTAACTTCTGGATCATTTTATCTAAAACAAGCTACTTGCTCTATACTTTTGCTTTACTTTTCCCCTTCATAGGAATATGGATATAAAATTGAGCCCTAATACCATGTAAGTGAAGACAAAACCCTTAGGGTTTGGGGAGAGGAAAGGTAAAGGAAGCTGGCCTCAAATGAAGTCAGAAGTAGAACTATTCTGTTGGCTCAACACTGTCCAACTCTGTAATGTTTTGTGAGAAAAAAAGTTCAAAGCAGTATGCTTTCTGACTTTTTAAATTGTAGTTTGGTTGATCTGCCAATTAACAGAGAATACAATTTTAAAACCCTTTGGAAAACAGTTTGCATTTTCCTCCTAGAAATGAACCTGAATATAACCTATTTGAAAATGAGCATAAGGAGACACATACCATATTTTTGGCAGTTTATTCATTTTTTGTAAAACAGAAACTAATGTATCCATTAGCAATAAAGTCATATCATGAAATAATAAATTACATAAACATGCATCAACAGTTTGTGGAATTTCATTTCTACAAATTCAGAAAGGAAGGAAAAACTTAATATAAGGTTGGAATATATACAGAAATGGCATAATAGTTATTTTTAAGAGGTATTTTTGGCAGTTTATTCATTTTTGTAAAACAGAAACCAAAAGTTGTATAATGAATTACATAAGCATACATCAACATTTGGCGAGATTTCATTTCTGCAAATTCAGGAAGGAAGGACAACCTTAATATTAGGTTGGAATATATACAGAGAGGACACAATAGTTATTTTAAAGAGGTATATCATGCTTATCACAAAAATCAAAGTATATGACTGATTGGCACGAGAGTAGAAAGAGAAGTACACAACAGAGAAGAGAACATGAAGAAGGATTCCAAGGAATGATGTTCTATTGATTAATCAGGTTGATACATAATAAGTGCTTCCTTTTTAACTACATTGCAAACTATTTTAAACACATATTAAACACATATTTTACATTGTCTTTGGTATATCATTATATAATTTTCTGTAAAAAATTTGACTTTTGTCATATGTTATACAGCATGCATACTATACTAATCTATTGTCATGTGAACACGATATTCCATATAAATTTGTATGAATATAACATATATATGTATATATGGCACAGATTTTACTGTGCCAATTAGAAACTATACATGATCCCATGAAGGAACAGTCAGTGGAAAAGTTCTTAAAAGGCAGTTTCATTACTTAAAAAAATTCAATAGTCTAAAGCTTCAATTAACTTTGTATAAAATTAGTTTAAATCTTGCAAAGAGGGCTCCTACTGTGAGTCGCAGTGGTCTCTCCTGTAACACAGGTAGGGAAGTACCCGAGGGAATAAAAAAGGCACTGTGATTAGAGATTTCTTTTAACCTGGGGAAATAAACAATTATAAAAAACCCCTGTTGAAAAGCTTTCCAAAACTCTGTGAAAGCTACAGCATTTGCTGAAAGCCTGGAGAGGCATTTTGCTTGCTTTTACTTAAAGTGCATGACAGTCAGAGTCTGATTCTGGGAAAGACCTGATTTTTGTTTGGCTCAGCAGGCAATTCAATTAAAACACAATGTTTAATTTGAAAGGGTCTGTGTATATACAGCGGTGGCCTTCTCTCATTTATGGGTATTAAACGGTAGTACTTTTTTTGCTCTGTCTATTCACAATATACATCATGTTTTAAGGAGCTACATTTTATTGTGTTTTGTAAGATTTCCTTCTCTTAAAATGGCAACTTCCTACAATTTACAAGACAACATCAAAAATATTGCTGCTTTTGTTCATAAGATTATCTCATTGGTCAGATTACTTTATGATTTTCTATTATTATGCCACCTCAAAATATTTCTACATGGAAGGTATAAGACAGTTTACAGAAGAATATATAGAAGTTAATTAATATTTATCTTACATCACTAATATCTCATTCAAAATAACTTTAATTCTCATCCAATCTAGAGGGGAGGGATCACTGGTTGCATTCACGATATTACCATTTTAAGTTTGAGAGGTCCTAATTACGTTAATTGTTTTCTGGAAAAAATAAAAATTAATTAATTTGCATGGATAACACCTGGAATCTAGATTAGACTAAGGTAAGAGAAAAGCAAACATAAAATCTTTATAAAGTCCCACATTGATATTGGATACAAGTGAGTAAAGTTAAATTCTTTTTATTATTTCCATGTTAAATATTTTTTTAGGTGGCATGTGAAAACTTGAGTTAAATAAGTTACTGAATGTATTCTGTATCTTTCTCAAGAGGTAAATTAAAACATTTTTATAGATTTACACATAATATTGTAAATTAAATACAAAGACCATACAATTTCATCTCTACTTATTCTCTGCTTGCCCTGCATATCTTAGGAAACGATAAAGTTATTAGAAATCAGCGACAGAAGCCTCCAACATCACTAAAAATCAGTGAAGATTATTATTTACCAGCCAGAAACGTTGACTAAATTCATTATATATAATGCAGATGGGACAAGTTTAATGGAAGACATGAGTACTAGATTTCTAATTACCCCTCTTAGAAGCAGTAATATCATCAGATGGGAAAAAAAGAAAATACCATTAGAAATGAAACAATATCCGTAATATAGATAGAAAGGGCTGGAAATGAGGCTATTTGGGGCCCCTTGAAATAACACAAGCAATCAAAAAATCTACTGGAATACTATTTTACTACTAGGAATCAGCCACAGTTGAAATACTGGAATTGGGAATATTTGGGGATTAAAGAATCCACAGAGTCAACTCCACCTACTTCTTTCAGGCCACTCTATCAAAGATATATTATTGTAAATTTACAGCAGTTAGCAGAGAAATATGCATTTTAGAGGAGAATTTCTAGAATTATCAAAGTAAAACATAATGAAAATTTTAAAAAGTCTGCTCATCCCATTGATCTGTTTAGCATCAGGCCAGTAGTGTTTATATATAATTAAAGAAATTGTATACAAATAGAGAAGTAATAGAGCCAACAAGCTGAGACTGACGAGAAGTAAACAATAATAAAAACAAACAAAAAGAAAGGTCAGAATGTAAAATTTCTTCAAAGTGATGTTTCCTTGGAAACCCAGAGTAAGGTAAAAGCAAGTAAAATATTTTGCCTAGAAGAATTATTGGCATTACCTTGATCACATAAAGCATCTATACATAGGTAATACTCATTTCTTTGCTCAATTTGAAGAGAAATTATCTTATATACATTTGTTAACTTTAGTACCAGAATTCTACTTTTTTCCATTCACCTACTCATGAGGGCGTACAAAGGTGATAGAAGGATAATTTCCATGTATTCATTTGTCAAAGATCATGTCTTCATCAACCATGACTTAGAACATAATATCATCAGTTTCAGAAACAATAAAGTTAAAAATAGCATATACTAATGATAATAACTCTTCACAAGGTCAAGCACGGTGGCTTATGTCTGTAATCCCAGAACTTTGGGAGGCCAAGTTGGGAGGACAACTTGAGCCCCAGAGTTTAAGACTAGCTTAGGCAACATCCTATCTCTACAAAATAAAAAAATCATAATAATAAAAACCCTAGCCAGGTGTGGTGGCATGAATCTGTGGTCCCAGCTCTCAGGAGGCTGAGGTAGGAGGATTGTTTGAGCCCAGGAGATCAAGGCTGCAGTGAGCTGTGATCATACTACTGCAATCCAGCTTGGGTGACAGAGCAAGACCTTGCCTCAGAAATAAATAAATAAATAAAAATAAAGACAAAACAAAAACCAAAAACTCTTCACAAACAGAACTCTGTATGTATTTGGTTGTCTTAAAATTTATCTGCTGGAAACCTAAACATCAAACTTAATATTAAAACATAAGAATCAGAGGACCCGGAGCTTTCCCTGAGGATCACCATCATATTGGATAGTGGATGAGCGAATAAACTAAGTTATGTTCAATAACCATATACAATTCTAGAATCTCTGCCCTAATCTTCACCCCATATTGAATATTCACATAAAGTGGCACAAAGCAAGGTTTAGCAACTCTTTCTTCAGTTATGAGTTACTAAGTAATGATGTAATATATAAACCAACATGATAGTCTCCCAAGAAGAAAACAGATACCTGAAGAGCACAGCACCATAAAATATGGTAACAAACTAAATAACTAAATTTATATACAGGCAAATCCACAATTTAAAAAAAGACATAATAACTATGGCCAGAAAAATATGAGATGAGACTACAAACTTGCAGCAGGAACAAGCACTATGAGACACCACCAATTTAAGTAATGTTTAAAAAGTTTTAATTTCTCAAATAAAGATCTCGGTAAATATCTTACAAAGGAAAATGAATATGATCAACAGATGAAATTAATAAACTAGATGATGAGATAAGGAAGCTATCCCCATGGCAGTCTAAATTTGATGAGTTATCAAATAAAACATATAAAAAGGATCAAAATTTTTAGGATGTAATAAATAGAATGTTCAGGAATCAACCATAAAAATGACAAGCAAGACAAATAAAGGCAAAACAAATGCACACATATTATAAATATTTGTTTTAAACTGGAGAATCTCAAAGAAAACATGACCATTCCAGATCCACTAGATAAGCAAAAGTTCACTGTGAGAGAGGAACAATACTAACTTCAAATTTCTCCCTAGGTGACATTAGAAAACAGGTAAATATATTAACTTTTTAAAATTGTTGAATGTAATTTTTTATATACAAGTAGACTATCATTTGAATATCTTGGCCAATTCAATAAGCTCTCAGAAACATGAGTTTTAGGAAAGTCTATTATCCAATGATATTTTTTGAAAGCATTCACAGAAGTGCTTCAGCAAGAATAGAAATAATTCCAAGCAGAAAAACTATAGTATGGAAAATGATGGTGAATACATAAGTCAGTAAATTTATTTGAAAATATCAAAAATAACGGCGACAGGCTTTAAGTGAACATTGGCTGTGGCCTGGCAAAATCTCTGTGAACTGGTGCTGGTGATGGCCACAGGGAGAGGCTTATAGGCTTTTGAGACCCCACAGAAGCCGCCGCCGTGGGTGACGTGGAGGCCGCCTTCAAGTGCTGCAGTGGGGCCATAATCGTCCTCACCAAGTCTGGCAGGTCTGCTCACCAGGTGGCCAGATACCGCCCACGTGCCCCCATCATTGCTGTGACACGGAATCCCCAGACAGCTCGTCAGGCTCACCTGTACCGTGGCATCTTCCCTGGGCTGTGTAAGGACCCCATCCAGGATTACTTGGCTGAGGACGTGGACCTCCGGGTGACCTTGGCCATGAAT
This sequence comes from Cacajao melanocephalus, assembly GCA_963573385.1. Lineage (NCBI taxonomy): Eukaryota > Metazoa > Chordata > Mammalia > Primates > Pitheciidae > Cacajao > Cacajao melanocephalus. The sequence goes on along the minus strand of CAUYLG010013036.1, from coordinate 32,027 downwards.
GTTGGCAAAGCCCGAGGCTTCTTCAAGAAGGGAGATGTGGTCATTGTGCTGACCGGGTGGGGCCCTGGCTCCGGCTTCACCAACACCATGCATGCTGTTCCTGTGCCATGATAGACTCCAGAGCCCCTCCTCCAGTCCCTGTCCCACTCCCTTCCCCCAACCCATCCGTTAGGCCAGCAATGCTTGTAGAGCTCACTCTGGGCTGTAATGTGGCACTAGTGGGCTGGGACACTAGAGAAGAAGATAAACGCCTCATTGAAACATGGCTGTGTTTACAGCCTGCTCCGGCGCGACAGCCCAGAGCCTGGCTGCCCATCATGCGGCCCCACCCAATCAAGGGAGGAAGGAGGAATGCTGGACTGGAGGCCCCAGGAGCCAGATGGCAAGAGGGTGACAGCTTCCTTTCCTGTGTGTACTCTGTTCAGTTCCTTTAGAAAATGGATGCCCAGAAAACTCCGAACCCTGGTCTGGGGTCAGGAAACAGCCAGTGAGAGTTAGGGGCCTTAGCTCACAGGGTAGTTGTTCCATTTAAGCCAACTCTGGCCCTGGACCTTACTTGCTTCCCCAACCCCCTGGGCCTCCCCAGTTCGCACCTGTCCCCGCCCTCCACTCACCTGTCCTGCAGCAAACACTCCACCTTCCATTTTCCCCTACTACTGCAGCACCTCCGGGCCTGTTGCTATAGAGACTACTTGTATGTCAATAAACAACAGCTGAAGCAAAAAAAAAAAAAAAGAAAGAAAGAAAGAAAGAAAGAAAAAAAGAAAAGGAGATAGAAGAGCAGGAAGGACTTTGTGTTGTGGTTTAAGCAATAATTTAACTGCAGTAAAACAGAACATCAGGCAAATTACTAGGGTCTTTGACTTCAGTTCCTGGCTCCCAGATAGCATCTCTGGACATTCCCTAGGCCTGGGGCCACACCTTGTCTTGAAGAGAAGGGCTTTGTGCAAGGCCCAGAGCAATGCTGGCTTCAGGTCTGACACAGTGCGATCCTAGTGGTGGTGGCCACAGAGATACATGCATCACCACACTCTCAGTTCCAGGTGTCTCAGCACACAGAGAGACTGTTTCAGAGAAAGAGTTACAGAATGGCTGGACTCCCGGCTTAACTCCACCCTCAAACCTGGAGCCAAGGCCCTAACTGAAAACAGCTGACCCCCTTTTTCTGCCCAAATGTTGCTTTTTGGGATGCCACGTCCCTGTTCTGTGCCAATAAAAAGATTTCAGCTGGCAGAGCAACACAAGCGGCTGACCAGCGGGGATACAAGTGGCTGAGCATCAAGAGAGTACAGATAGATGTGGCTAACTTCAGATGGTGACGCTTCAGGAAAGGATCGCCTTCTTCCTGCACCAGTCCCTTTCCATTCGCCACTCCACTGAGAGCCACTTTTATCACCCAGTGGAATTCTCCACATGCACTACCCTTCAATCCTTTGTTCCTGTGACCTGACACTTCCTGGACACCGAATGAGAACCCACGTGCTGAGAGGGCAGGGGCTTGGACGCTGCTGCAGGGACTGCACAGACCTGTTCCTGCCAGAGGGAAGCAACCAGCTGATTCCAGTGTTCATTCCCTCCGGTTCCCACACTTGCTTGCACGCTGTTTTTCATGAGAAGTGGCCAGTGGCTGGCTAAAGAAAGGAGCCACTCCAATTCTATCCCACAAAGGGGATCAAGGGAAAAATCCCTTCTCATCCGAGTGCTCATCCAGGATGCACAAAAGGGTGAGTTAAAATGTGGAAATGTTGAATCTCTTTTTTCCAAGACTGCCACCTCTCTTTCTTTTAGGTAATAGGAATACGTTGGCTCTGTTTCCCTTCGCAGAGGTCTAGCAGGTCTGAACCAGGGAAGGGACACAGTGATTAAAAGAACTCATTTCTACAGCGCAAAAGGCTATTTCCCCAGCTTCCCCCACCCCCACCTATGCACTTTAAGTTGTTTTCCTTCTTTTCTAAATGAGAGAGTTCTCTTTCTACCTCAGCACTCTGCTTATGGTAGGGAAGCCACAGAGGAGCAACCCCTGCTGGCTGATGACAGCACATTTGGCAAAGTGAATCTGAGACTTAATCTAAAAAAATCTATGAGTCCCTGAAATACTTTTTTTGTTTCAAACTCAATTCCAAGCTTCAGGTTGAGGCCTTAGAAAGGAAAACCAGATCTGAAGGATACAAAGCCAGACAACAGGCATAGTATAAATGGGCAGGACAAATTCCTGCCAATTAAATCCTCACTTCATGAAAGGAGGCCATACTCTGTGGCATAAATGAGGACCAGGGAACTCAAAGTTGGTGACAGTAGAGGAGATAGGGCATACATGGGTAAGAGTAGGCATTCCCATACTTAGATCCCGTTAACATGGGTGAAAGCCTCTTTGTTTCCCATAGGTGGCACCTGCCAATGTTGCTGGGAATAAGGATGAAAAAAAAGAGGATACCTGCTTTCTTTCTCACTCACACCCCAACTTTTCACTGAAAGAAAAAAAAAGAATGAGGGATTCTGAATTCACTATCTTTCAGAACAGGCAACCAACAAACTTTACCACCTTCAGTTTATACCCAGAAACAGACTCTGGAACCAGGTGGCACTTTAGAGGCTCTTCTGAAAGTGGCCACTTCAGTCTTTTAAACAAAAGAAAGAGGTAGAAGTTTTAATGGCCACCATGCAAGCCCACAAATCTGAGATTTCCTTAGGGTCACCTGTTAATCGCTACAGATGTGACAGGAGCAGTTATATCTTTCATAAAGTTTAACCACTCTCATATAAGATTTAATTTTTTCACCAGGATGAGACAGCTTGGGGTACAATGTAGTTAGTATATTTCACTTTTTATTTCTGTAATAATTGGCAGTAGATTCTTTCCTTGTATAATACACATGTTAGATCTATGCACACTTAACCTTTTAAAGCTGTTGTTTCACTTACCTAGCTCCAAAACAGGCAGGTAGCTGGAGCCTGGGACAATGGCTTCCTTTTCCCAGGGGCCTTTGCATAAATCTCTGGGAGGAATTGAACTTGTATTTTCCCCAAACAGTGCCCCCTTTCAGCAGGAAGTAGCTAAGACCAGTCATCTGTCTATATTCTTTTTTTTTTTTTTTTTTTTTTTTTTATACAGAGTCTCACTCTATCGCCCAGGCTGGAGTGCAGTGGCTCGATCGTGGCTCACTGTAACCTCCACCTCCTGGGTTCAAGTGATTCTCCTGCCTCAGCCTCATGGGCAGCTGAGACTACAGGCACCCACCACCATGCCCAGTGAATATTTTGTATTTTTAGTAGAGATGGGCTTTCACCTTATTGGCCAGGCTGGCCTCGAACTTCTGACCTTGTGATCTGCCCACCTCAGCCTCCTAAAGTGCTGGGATTACAGGTATGAGCCACTGCACTCAGCCTAATCCATATTCTAACAGTAGTTAGATGTGCTTATTATAATACAGAGTGGGAGAGTTCCTAGTTAAACTCCATCCTTAAGCCTGGAGCTGCAGCCTAAGTGAAAACAGTTGACCTCGTTTTTTGGTAAGTTGCTTTTTTGGCCTGAAACACCCCCCTATTCTTTGCCCATAAAAATACTTTAGCTGGCAGAGCAACACGTAGCTGACTGGCAGGGATACAAGCTGCTGAACATTGGGCATACAAACAGCTGAATATCACTCTTACAGATTTTGTCTTGAAATCAATTTTGTGTGATACAAGTTTCTAATGTATAGGTTGTATGTGTGTGTTTGTTAATGAAATGAATGTTAAGTTGTCATTGGTTAAAAATAATGGGGTGTAAGATAGAATTTAGAAGGCTCACGGTAACTTCAAATTGAAAAACATACACCAGACACAAAGAAATACAAAGCAAGAGATTAAAGCATACCACCAGGGAAAGTCAATAACTATCATTAAAAGGAAGACAAGAAAGACGAAAAGAAGAGGACAATGCAAAACAACCAGAAAACCAATAGCAAAATGACGGAAGTCAGTCCCTATCTATCCATTATAACATTGAACATGACTGAATTAAATTTTCCAATCAAAAGACATATAGTGCCTGAATGGATGAAAAAACAAGACCTAATGATCTGTTGCCTACAAGAAATATACCTCACCTATAAACATACACATAGACTTAAAGGGATAAAAAAGGTTAGTTCATGCCAATGGAAACCAAATAAGAGCAGGAGTAACTATACTTATATCACACAAAATTAATTTCAAGACAAAATGTGTAAGAATAGACCAAGAAGGTCATTATATAATAATAAAGCAGTCAATTCAGCAAGACAATATAACAATTTTCTTTACATATTGGATGCTCCAGTGTTAAGTAAATATATATGCACTCAACACTGGAGCATCCAATATATAAAGAGAATGTTAATGACACTAAAGAGCAAGATAGACTTCAATACAAAAAAAAAAAAATTCCCGGAGAACACCCAACTTCCAGAATTTAAAGGAACTCCCAGCAGGAAAATAAATAATGAACCACTAGAATTAGACACTAAAGAGTGAGATAGACTTCAGTACAAAACAAAACAAAACAAAATACCCAGAGAACACCCAACTTCCAGCGTTGAAAGGAATTTCCCACAGGAAAATAAACAATGAACCACTGGAGTTAATTTGCATTATAGCATAAATGGACTTAACAGATATCCACATAATATTTTATTCAATGGCTGTAGAATACACATTTTTCTCCTCCACACACAGATCATTCTCAAGGAGAGAAATGTTAGGTCACTAAACATGTCTCACTAAAACATTCAAGAAACTGATATAATATCAAGCATATTCTCTGACCACAATGGAATAAAACTAGAAATTAATAACAAGAGGAAATTGTAAACTATACAAACACATGGAAATTAAACAATAAGCCCCTGCAACCAGTGGATCAAAGAAGTTAAGAAGAAAATTTTTTAAATTCCAGAAAAAAATGATGATGAAAACACAACATATCAAAAACTATGGGATACAGTGAAAGCAATACTAAGAAGGAAAGTTATAGCTATAAGTGCTTATATAAAAATAAAACCACTTTACATAAATAACTTAATGATACTTCTTATAGAACTAAAAGAACAACAACAAGGTTGGGCGTGGTGGCTCATGCCTGTAATCCCAGCACTTTGGGAGGCTGAGGGGGTGGATCACAAGGTCAGGAGTTGGAGACCAGCCTGACCAACATGGTGAAACCCTGTCTCCACTAAAAATACAAAAATCAGCTGAGTGTGGTGTTGTGTGCCTGTAATCCCAGCTACTCAGAAGGCTGAGGTGGGCGAATCACTTGAACATGGGAGATAGAGGTTGCAGTGAGCCTAGATCGTGCCACTGAACTCTAGTCTGGGTGACAGAGAAAGACTCCATCTCAAGAAAAAAAAAAAAAAATAGCAATTCCCAAATTAGCAGAATAAAAATAATAAAGATAAGATCATAAATAAATCAATTTGAAATTAAAAAAATACAAAAGATCAATGAGATAAAACCTTGGTATTTTTTAAAGAAAATTGACAAAACTTTAGCCAGACTAACTAAGAAATACAAAGAGAAAACCTAAATAAAATCAGAGATGAAAAATGGGACATTACAACTGATGTCCCAGAAATCCAAAGGATCTTTAGTGGCTACTATGATTACTGTATGATTTACTGTATGATTACTGTATGATTACTTTAGTGGCTACTATGATTACTGTATGCCAACTAACTGGAAAAATCTAGAAGAAATTGATGAATTCCAAGACACATACAATCTTCCAAGATTGAACCATGAAGAAATCCAAAACCTGAACAGAACCATTACAAGTAACAAGATCTAAGCTGTAATAAAAATCTTCCAGTAAGGAAAATGCTAGGACCTAATCATCACTATTGAACTCTACCAGTAGAATTACAAATACCAATTCTACAAAAACAGTTCCAAAAAATAGAGGAGAAAGGAATACTGCTAACTTAATTATATGAGACCAGTATTACTGTGGTACCAAACCAGAATCAGACACATCAGAAGAGAAAACTACAGGCTAATGTCTCTGATGAATATTGATGCAAAAGTCTTCAGGAAAAATATTAACCAACTGAATTCAACAAGACATTAAAAAGATTATTTATCATAACCCAACGGAATTTATCCCTGAGATACAAGGATGGTTCAACATATGCAAATCAATTTATGTGATACATCATATCAACAGAATAAAAGAAAAAAATGTGTGATAATTTTAAATGATGCTGAAAAAGTCTTTGATAAATTTCAACATCCCTTCATGATAAAAATCCTCTAAAAACTGGATATAGAAAGAACATACTTCAACGTAACAAAAACCATATAAAACAGACCCACAGCTATTTTTATAATGAGGGAATCCTGAAAGCCATTCCTCTAAGATCTGAAGCATTACAGAGGTGTCCACTTTCATTACTATTATTCAATGTAACACTAGAAGTATTAGGTAGAGCAGTCATACAAAACAAAGAAATAAAAGGCATCCAAATTGGAATGAAGGCAGTCAAATTATCTTTGCAGAAGATATAATCTTATATTTGAAAAAACATAAAGACTCCACAAAAAAGTATTAGAACTGATAAACAAATTTAGGAAAAGCTTCAGGATACAAATTCAGCATACAAAAATCAGCTGCATTTCCATATGCCAACAATAAACAATCTGAAAAAGAAATAAAAGAAGTAATACCAGGTACAATAGCCACACATAAAATAAACTACTAGGAATTAGTCAAATAAGTGAAAGATATCTGTAATGAAAACTATAACACATTGCTGAAAAAATTTGAAGAGGACAACCAGAAAAAGGAAAGATATTCTATGTTCACGTTCATGTGTTGAAATAACCAATATTGTTAAAATGTCCATACTACCCCAAGCAATCTAAATATTCAGTGCAATCCCTAGCAAAATACCAATGACATTCTTGCAGAAATAGAAAAAAAAAGTCCTAAAATTTATATGCACTCACAGAAGGCTTAGAATAGCCAAAACTGTCGTGAGCAAAAAGAACAAAACTGGAGGAATCACATTACCTGATTTCATATTATACTACGGGACTATAGTAACCAAAACAGTATGGTACTGGCATAAAAACAGACGGACCAATCGAACAGAGTAGAGAACTTAGAAATCCGTTCATACACCTACAGTAATTTTATTTTCCACAAAGGTGTCAAGAACCTACATTGGGGAAAAGACAGTGTTGTTAATAAATGATGCGGGAAAAACTGGATATCCATATGGCAAAAGAATGAAACTACGCCCCAATCTCTCACCTAATACACAAATAAAATCAAAATGAACTGAATAGGTAAGTTGAAGACCTCAAACTGCCAGGGTGCCATGTCTCACCCCTGTAATACCAGCACTTTGGGAGGCCAAGTCCAGTGGATCACCTGAGGTTGGGAGTTCAAGACCAGCCTGGCCAACATGATGAAACCCTGTCTCTACTAAAAATACAAAACTTGGCTGGGCATGGTGGCAGGTGCCTGTAATCCTGGCTACTTGGGAGACTGAGGCACAAGAATCACTTGAACCTGGGAGGCGGAGGTTGCAGTGAGCCAAGATTGTGTCATTGCACTCCAGACTGGATGACAAGAGCCAAACTCCATCTCAAAAATAAATAAATAAATAAATGAAAGACCTCAAATTATGCAACTACTACAAGAAAACACTAGGAAAAATTTCCAGGGCATCAATCTGAGTGAAAAATTTCTTGACCAATACTCTGCAAGTATAGGCAATGAAAACATAAATGGACAAATGGGATCACATCAAGTTAGAAAGCTTCTGTACAGCAAAGAATACAATCGATGAAGTGAAGAGACAACCCACAGAATGGAAAAAATATTTGCCAACTACCAACTACCCATCTGATGAGGGATTAATAACTGGAATGTATAAACTCAAGCAATTTTTGTAAAAAATCTAATAATCTAACTAAATATTGGCTGAAACCTCAACAGACATTTCTCAAAAGAAGACATACAAATGGCAAACAGGCATACGCAAAATTGCTCAATGTCACTGATAATGAAAGAAATACAAATTAAAACTACAGTGAGATATCATCTCACTTTGGTTAAAACGGCTTTTATCCGAATGTCAGGGACTAACAAATGCTGGCAAGGATGAGGAGAAAAGGGAACCCTCGTCAGGGTTGTTGGAAATATGCATTAGTATAACCCCCTTGGAAAACAGTTTGGAGGTTCTTCAAAAAAATCTAAAAATAGAGCTACCCTACAATCCAGCAATCCCTCTGCTGGCATCATGATATCTAAGAGAGAGGGTTAAGGTGAAGAGGCATATCTAGTTGCTAAGTTTTTTACCTTTATTAGTGGACAGTAGAGCTTTAAATGACATCAATGTTACAAGCTAGAAATATAAACTTAAAAACATAATTTTTGAACAAACATTTATAGTAATGAAACTTATTGGAAGGCTAGCAACTTTCTAACTTTTACTTCAGATTGATTTTCTTCAGGAAAATTCAACTAAAGTACTGTACTTAAAAATATTTTTATATATGTGGCTGTTAGAAGTTATTGAACAAATATTTATTGAACATCTTTATGAGGCCGTGATTTTTATTGGTACTGGGGACATAGCATTAAATAGAACAAATAAAAGTCCTTCCCTTCACTCAGGTACATTTAATTAAAGTGACAAGAGAAAAACTATGCACCAGAACAATATAGTGCATTTAACAGTATATTAGAAGGTGGAGAGTATTATGGGAATAACAGGGAAGTGTGGGCCACAAAAAATGTAAAGGTTAAGTTTATTGTTAGGATAGGCTGGATTGAGCAGTTGGCACTTGTTTAAAGAAGACAGTTGAAGAGATTTCTGGCGAGTGCAAAAAGGTGGAATCTGGAAGCTGCCATTGGCATGGAAACAAATAAAAGACAGAAAGCGTTAAGAAATGACAGCTGTGAGGGTTTGAGAGTTGTGGACTATAGATTATTTAAGGATTGATAGAATTCAAAGCATTGCAGTTTCATATTCTGAGTGAAAAGGTGATCTACTGGAGAATTTTAAACAGAAGACGGACATATCTCTTCTTACAATAATCCGTCTATCTGTCTATGTATGTATCTAACTATGCCTCAATCTATCTATACATGTATCCTGTATTGATCAATCTTCTCGGACTTACATGACTATGCTATCCTAATATTTTGGCTGGGATTAATTCATTAATATGTATATGCATGTGCTTGGGTTCTAGTTTTATTATAATCATTAACTTTTATTGACCCCATCCAGTAAATTTGAGGGAAGTAAGTATTGCTATCAGTAGGAAAAAAAATCTTGGAGGGGCTGTAAAGTTAACTGAACAGTCAAAAGCAGCTTCGATTTGTAGAGAAAAGTGGAAATAAGGGTGGGAGACAAGTAAAAGGGACAAAGGTTATCGTCTCTTAAGCCTACCCTGAGTCTTTAGCATGGACTTCTGACCACCAGGAGCAGTAGCATCACCTGGAAATGTGGTAGAAATGTAAATTCTCAAGCCTCGTTTCAAACCTAAAAAAAATCAGTGAGCGTAGGGTGTAGTAATCTTAGGAAGCTCTCCAGGTGATTCTGCACTCACTAATGCTTGACAACTAATGGCCTATGCAAATGCAATTTTTGATGCTTACCTCTAGCCTTAGTTCATCAAGAATGATATTTTGTAAGTATTTGTGTTAAAAGTATTAGTATTAAGAAAGTATGATTTCAATGGCCTATACGCAGCGCCTCTACAATCAGGTAGTTGAGAGAATGACTCTAGAGAAAGGAGGTGGTTTTCTAAAGATTTTGCATTCAGATTTCTGGTCTTCTCCTCTAGAGAAACTCTTAAAACCTCATACTAGTCTATACACTTACACATATGTGGCACTACGCAATGGGGTGGAATGCCTAGAATGAATAAAAGTTTTAAATATAAAATGTTAACTGGATAATGGTGAGAATGAAGTTACAGAGAACCTAAATTATTGATTGAAGCAAAAATGACAACAAATAAATGTTTTTGAAAAGGAATGATTGAGGAATAATGGAAATTGGATGTTCATTGCCCACGCAGAGCTGAAAAATAAGTAAAAAAAAAAAAAAAAAAAAAAAAACTGGTTATAACTATTTCTGACATTCTATATGGAGGAGGTGAGATCCATACTGAGCTACTTCAACTTCGTAGGTTGTCTCCGTGAGCACAGCTGGGAGCTTGTCTCCTTCTTACACAACATGCCAAGGGCGTGTTCAAATAAAATACAGTCTGTGGCTTCAGTGTTCTATATGCAAAAGGGGAACCAACTTGTTAACCATCTTTTCAGATCATCCATTCACTTGCTAATTTCTTTTGGCTTATTTCTTAATTACTACAGAAATATGTGAAACATTTTCCCATAATTGTTGGTTTGACTGCTTTATTAGTTTTGTCAGTTTGATTCCTACCTTTTGAGGCGATACTGACAGCTCTGCACACCTTTAAAATAGCTTTATTTCCCTGTTGAGTTGATTATTTTATTACTTTACCACTAATTACCTCTAATATTGCCACTTAAAGGATACTTTCTCTGGTACTGAATTTTCTCAGTCTTATTTTTTCTTTTCTCTATTTTGTCTCTACTTTTTTAAGCAAAGAAGTCACAGTTATTTTAATGTCTCTGACTACTAAATCCAATGTCTAGATCAGCCATGGCTCTATTATTATTTTCACTTATTTTTTTAAATCTTGGTTTTAAATAATACTTTCTTGCCTGTTGATATGCCTAGTAATTTACTTTGGAATTCTAATTAGCTAACAACTTGTAGAGATTGTCATACAGTCTTTTTCTAGAGAGGTTCACACTTTCCTCTGCCAGGCAGCTAGAATAGGGCATAATGATTTTCATTCAGTTAGTGACTGAGCCGAATTGAGATTGGTTTACAAATTTACTAAATCTCTGCCTACCTACATTGTAGCTCTCCAGTAATTAGAAGCTGAAAGCCTAGTTTGTTGACATTTGCCATTTGTCTGGCAAGTACTGATCTATAATCCTTGCCTCTGTGGCATATGAGTCTGCCAACAATAACGCTCTGCTCTTCAGAAGCAGTTTGCTGAGTTATTTTGTGTCCCAGAAGCAGCCGTTTCCCAGACTAAAGCCCAGCTAGCTGGACTATGGTTCTGTGCCCAGAATCGTCAAAGGTACTTAGGGAAAACACAGCTGCAGTCTGTTCCTGTTACTGCAATTAACTGCTCTCCAGAATCTTAGGTTCCAAAACTTGATCCTTCAGTATCATTGTATGATTGCTCTTCAACTGTATGGCTTTTTAAGTAGTTCTAAGATGGCCTATCCTTCAGAATTAGAAATAAAAGTCCTCTTTCCAGGATTTGTTTTTATGTAACAAAAACATGCATACTTTAAAAATGCTGTCTGATAGCAAATGTAATACAAAACTATAAGACAAAATATGTTTTCCACTGTCATCAGTTAGCAATGAAGATCATTTACAATAAGTTAATTTTCTCTGATTTTTTTCTCCATGGTTGAATATTATCATAGATAGATTTGAATTGAAATGCACTTGCAAGTGAAAATGGTCAAACTTAAAATGGCTTATAAAAGCCAGAAATATGTTAGCTCTTCCATATATATGGTGATAGAGGTTATCTGATTATTGTCTGGCTAGAGCCAGTGGATCATGGGTGAATAGATTCTGTACCACCTCTGGACTTTCTTCACTGATTTTCTCTTTTAATGTTAACATCACGTTATTAATTTTTTTACTTCAGCTGGATTATTCAAGTAATTTAGTTTTATTCTTTTAATGGACAATAATTGTCCATATTCATAGGGCACATAATGTTGTTTGGATACATATAATATATAAAGATCAGACCAGAATAATTAGCAAATGCATTATCTCATTTATCATTTCTTTGTTTTGGGAACAATGTCCTCCTTCTAGTTATTTGAAACTCTATATTATTGTTAATTATAGTCATGCTACTGTGGTATAGAACACTGGAAGTTATTCTTCCAATGTAGCTATAATTTGTATCCTTTAAAAAAGCACTCCCTATCCCACTCTTCACCTATTCTTCTAATCTCTAATATCCTCTGTTCTACTTTTACTGCTATAAGATCAATTTTTTTGGCTTCCATATATAAGTGAGAATACACCTTTTTTAACATTGTATCTGGGTTATCTCACTTAACAGAATCTCCTCCAGTTTCATTCATCTCACTGTAAATGAGAGAATTTTATTCTTTTTTATGTCTGAATAGTGTCCAATTGTATATACATATCCCACATTTTCTTTACCCATTCATCTGTTATTTGACACTTAGGCTGATTCTATACTTAACTTCTATGAAATAGTACTGCATTTCCTAGATAGTTTATTGTCATTCTTACTAATTAAATATAACTATAGTAGTTCCACAATACATTAGCCTTAAAACTTTTCACCCAGAAAGAAAGACAGCACTACACACTTCTATCTACTACACAAATCTCATAGGAAAAAAAACTAATTTTCTCTATCTAAGTCACAGGGAGTTGGGCAATATGTCTGGTTATTCTTTGTACCTTTTATTCTTTTGAGTATGTAGTTGGCATGACAATGTAATTAAAGCTTCCAATAGAGTCACACAGACTAGAGTAAGAGAATTTTTTCATTTGAGAATGTTGGGCAGGGAAATAGAATGAATGGCTACTGTATCTGCTCAGAAATTTTGTTATTTGCAACTATTCAGTATATCTTTATCCCTGATAATTAAATCCTAACTACTCTTTATGCTATAGAAACATTTTTTAATTTAATTTTAAAACTCACTTTCTCTGACTCCTCCACATGTTTAGTCACTTACAATCAACCCACTAGCATTTTTCAAAAAGTGTCATGATAAGCAACAAATTTGTGAGTTTGCACAAGTTCTAGAAGACCTAACAGTTTTGTTCCTATGAAAAATACAATTATCTACTCATCTGTGAATTTCTTCCTTAGCCAACTGAGGATATCTAAGTACTTTCGTATACGTTTGTTTCAATCTTTAAGCATTTGTATACTTGCCCTCATACTTGTAAACTACAATCTATATATTAAACATTGTGTTAGATTCAATTCTGGCAATGGTTAAAAAATACAAGTTATTTATTATTGATATGATTCTTATCTGATATGATTCTTCAAAAGAATCATATCAGATAAAGAGATTGATATTTTAAATAACCATTATATAGTTATGTGAAAATATGGTGACATAAATGGGAACCATAAACTATGTGAGAACCAAGAAGAGATATAAAGCATTATTTCAGAGAAGGTGGCTAGAAAGAGATTAGTTTTAAAGAATGTGACAAGAGACAGAGTTTAGTCTTAAGCTCCATAGGATGGCAAAGTATAGTACATGGTATACGTTTTGTAGAGGCAAAGAAAACAGTAATGTGCAGTTCATACTTTCACGATTTCTTAAATATTGTTTTCAACAGAGAATAATGAATAATGTTATAGGCAGGAGCATGGAAACAGCTAGTGTGATGGTTCTTCGGAGTACAGAATTCCAGTATAGAAACTATTTACTCTTATTATTTGAACAACGTTGTTTCAGTGCTTTATTTTTGCTGTTCATATATAGTGGTCTGTTGATTACTGATGCTTTGTATGTGATCATACTTTTTTTTTTCTTACAGAAATCCTTTGATTGTCACTTAATTCCAAGTTTTCTGTAATATCACAATGATGCCCTTAGTGTGATTTATTTGTTTATAAAACAAGATGTATCACACATTAAGTGTCCTGGACTGCTTTTCTCATTTCACTCACTAACCTCTATTATTTTATAACACCGCTTTTCTATCCACTTTCTCCAAAAACTCATAGGCTTTATTTTGCAATATTTATTTCAGATTTATATAGAGTAATAGTGCTCTTAATTTCTAATAGTTCTATGGTTTTGAATGCTCACTTTTTTGAGGAACATCTTACCTTCGATTCAAAAATATAAATTTGTATTTAACTCTGTATATTTACCATGGTAATTATATATTTTTAAAATCTGTTTCTCTGCTTTTTAAATTTATTTTTTTTCCTAAAATTTCTTTATTTTTCTTCTTTACATACTTTTTTCTTTCTCTTTTATAATGGAACCCCCCTGTAATAGTTAAATAAATGATTTTTTGGTTATTCCCCAATAATTAATAAGAAATCAATTTAATACTGGAAAAATTTTCTGTATAAATTGATAGACCTAGTGAATTATTAGAAGTTTGAAATGATATTTTGGCAAGAATCAGGCTGCTTCTTTAAAGTACTTCCAGGAATCAAAAGGAATTTATGTGACTCAGGAACCTAGCCAGATAAAATTATTCAATACTTTCCTTGGGCAAGGTATGAGCTGATAGGGAAAAGTGAGGATAAGTATAGTAGCTTGCCATCTCATCCTATTATATCCAAGTATCCACTGCATTTCTCAGTGAGCAAGGGTCATATCAGCATGCAGCTGATTTTAGAGATATTCTGTATTAACATTTTCAAATAGTAAGACCTCTGTCTCCTGCTGAGGTGTGAGTCAGTTGCTGGCTGTGCAGATAGAGGAAAGGTTTCAGGTAGTCTCACTAGGCATTCGGTAGACTTCTGTTTTCAGCTTCACGAAAACTTTAGCCTTCAGAGGCAACTGATGTTATCAATTCCTGAATCTTTGTGAAAAACTGTATTGCCAGTTTCTTTGTTTCCTGTTTTCTTCCTTTGAGGATATTTAATCAAATAAAGTCAAAATGCAAATTATTTAGAATTTCTTACCTAATTTTTCATCATCTTGAGACTTTGTTCCACATCATAATTTATTTCATAGAATTTTAAAAATTTACAATATAAACTGAACATTTTAAGTTTGCTGGTACACTCTATGAATACTTTGTAGAAAATTATTAGATAAGTATAGCGTCTTGATTCATTGGCAAAAATAATTCAAGTGGTCGTTTCATTTAAATAAGTTGGAGATCCTATAACTCATCTGACCACTCAAGCTTATAAGAGACCCTGTGACATTGTGTTTGGGAGCTAGACGTGTTTAACGGACATTGACAAACTATTTATTTAAAATTAGGTTTAAAAATGTTTTAAATATATATATTGTTTTAAAAATTTGCAAAAAATAAGATTGCATTTTAGTTTTGTGGGTCGTTTTCTCTCTGAGTGAGGACCATATGTTTGACGTGGAAAGTTAGAAAATAATATTCAAAATAAAATTTGCATTCCAAGTGTGGTATCTGCTAAGTGGAGTTTTAAAAATGAATTATCTGTAACATATCTAATTCATTTTATTTTAATTTCAATCTATCAATGTCAAATAAAATCAATTATTTCATTTTCAATTTCTAATGATCTTAAGCTTCTGATTGCTGAGCTAAGAATTATGTCATGCTGTGTGGTGACCATCTCCTGAATTAGCACAGCTGCCAGTGTTTCATTTTTCTTAAAAAAATTTACTATAGTACACAAACTAAATATCTCTACTTTGGCAATGAAGCAACTTCATCAAGATAAATATATTTATTATTAGAAAAAAATCATGTATAACTAAATATATCATAGAAATAAAATTGTCAATGAAGCAAAATCCATATTTAAAACTGAATTAGGTCAAGTGATTATGTCTAGAAAAACTGGTAGAAAACTAAACGTGTTCACTCAATAATCAGAAACAATGTATGTATGGAGTAGAACAGACAGCAAAAGTCACTACATGTGCAAAACATTTGAAACTGTTTAGCACCCGTCTTTAAATTTCATATTTGAGGGATAGAAGGAGAGCAACTACAGAAAGTCTATGTGTGGTGCAAATATCAAACAGTGAAGTATACGATGTACTATAGAGTGTGAGTTCTGAATGTTTGGGGAATTTATAATAGTTCAATTCATGACAGTTATGTTACTGACAGCTAAATTAACATACGGTTTAGGAAAATATGGCAGTTAAAGGGTTACTTTAATGACTCTTTCAATGTAAATACAAGTAGGGGTCAAATCCTCAAGTCCTTGAATGTGAGCAGAACACCAAGTTAAAACGAAAAATAGTAAAATAAAATTTTAAAATGAAGGCCTATTCTTTGATATGGAATCTCTGGCTGGTTAACTGAATTAGAATAGCATACTAATCTGCTTAAGATTCAGTATGCATACCACCGACAGAGATAGTTGGCTTCACTGTGTTTTGTGACTATGAATGCATTTATTACATGAAAAAAGGGCAACTTCTACCTTATTTACCGTTAGATATCTAGCACCTATATTGTGAGAACTCATGGTGACTCCAATGTCATGTGGATCAGTAAAAGACTGGGTGGATTAATTCACATCCTCAGACAAAAATGAACAGATGATGTGCACAATTCAAGCATATTAACAACTGCTTTGCATAAATTGAACAGAACCTAAATCAGAGCAACATCACTTTTATTGAAAAGACAATGCTGCGTGCCACTGTATAATACAGAAGAATTAATAATAAAGCCTGTTCCCACTAGGCACAGTGGCTCACATCTGTAATCCCAGCACTTTGGGAGGCTGATGTGGGTGGATCACGAGGTTGGGAGTTTGAGAGCAGCCTGGCCAACATGGTGAAACCCCATCTCTATTAAAAATACAAAAAAAAAAAAAAAATTAGGTGGGCCTGGTGGCAGGTGCCTGTAATCCCAGCCACTCAGGAGTCTGAGGCCAGAGAATCACTTGAATCTGAGGTGGAGGTGGTAGTGAACCAAGATTGAACCATTGCTCTTCAGTTGGGTGACAAAGCAAGACTCCATCTCCAAAAAAAAAAAAATGTTCCAATGAAGAAAAGAGTGAATGCACATTTCCCAGTAGAATTCATTGATATAAATAAGAAAACAATGTATGTTTCGCTTTTAAAAGAGTTCATAAAACTTTTTATTTATAACAGTATTTTAGAGAATAAAACAATTATTGATATTATAAAGGACAGTGGGATTTTTCCCCCAAAACATAATTCTGAATAAATAGCAAAGTAGATTATCTTAGCAGGCTGGTTAAACATCCAAGACTATCCACTGTCTGCTCTGTCCTGGCATCTAGAAAAAATGAGATATTTAGACAGATTGTCAGTATGGTAAGTATATGGATTATTCTCATAGACCCTTTAGTTTTTGTTTGAATAAGTTTATACCTCAGAAATAAAGCTTCTGCCTATATAGGATATACTAGTCAATTTTGTATTGCTATAAAGGAATAACTGAGACTGAGAAACTTATAAAGGGAAGAGGTTTATCTTGACTCAGGGTTCTGCAAGCTGTACAAGAAGCATCGTGTCAGCATCTGCTTGGCTTCTTTGCTTCTGGTGAGGCCTTGGGAAGCTTTTAGTCATGGCAGATGGAAAGGGAAGCTGATGTTTTACATAGCAAGAAAGGAAGCAAAGGGAGATGCCAGTCTCCTTTAAGCCACCAGCTCTTGCATGAACTAACAGAGTGAGAATACACTCATTACCATAAGAATAAAAACCATTCATGAGGGATCTGCTCCTTCACCTCCCACTAGGCTCCACCTCCAACACTGGGGATCACATTTTAACATGAGATTTGGAGAAGACAAATATTCAAACTATGTAATGGGGTTAATTATCATATGTGTCATTTAAGTTACTAAGTTATGAAAATTAATATATAAATTGTAACAAATTAAGTCTTATCTAGAATACTTACTTAAAATAACATACAATGAAAGAATATACTTTAATAAGTCATATGCACATACATATATACTCATATACATATATAGTATAGACAAAAGAAACCAAATGAAGAAGAAGCAAAGTATAAAGTATAATAGTTTTTCAAAAAAGATATTTCTTCTACTTTTTTTTTAAATAGTCTGGTTTGTAATGGTAAAAAGGTATTCTTTAACACACATTTTCCCTTTTACTCTAAAATAAAAATAAATATAATTAACTAAATGGCTACTATGTTGTAATTAATAGGTCAATAAGTAACAAACAAACCGAATCTAGGAACAGAAGTTAAAGTATTAATTTACATTAGGAAGCACGAGAAGTGATAAAGATCAGAGTGGTAAATACAGGAAGCAAAACATTTGTCAAGGCCAGGATTATAATATTTGAAATGCAATAGTAGTTTTTGTGTTTGTTTAACTTTTCAAATGAAAATAAATTGATGAGATTTTCTTCTAAGCTTCATATAACAAATATTACTACATTTCAGATTTTTATTCCTCACACTAACTTTACATTCTTAACAATGGTCCAAAAGAAGTACTCTAAGCACAGAGAGTTCGACTTTGAAACAACATATAGTAAAATAATTTTACTTATTTCTGCCTAAAATAAACCTCATATAAATGATGATAAAATATTAATAATAATCAAAAGAACTCTTCTTTGCCTTAAGTGATTTTAAAAGTCTGTTATGAGGAAAAGAAAATCATATTGAATACTCACATCATTAGATCAGAAGAGCAGAATTGTTGCTTTTTATATCTCTTGTAATGTAGGATATTTTGATTAACTACTGTAATTGTTAGACGTTTACAATGTAAATGCTGAAATACTACTTAAAACCACTTTTGTATATCGATATTTTTCTGTGTTGGCTGTTTGAGCTTGACTTAGGTTCTTAGGTATCATTATGAAAATCCAGATGCTTAAAAATAATTGTCACACATATTTTGAATTTCTAACTTTAAACATCAGATGGGTATGTTGACAAGACAGTATTTCACATATAAATGTTTATTATTATATAATTAGCAAAATGCAGAAATTAATATTTAGTCATTGATGTTTCTAAAAACTAAAGTGGTACTTTTTAAACATTTAAATTAAATGTCACCTTAACCTTTTATAAAAACTTAATGGCTAATTACTTTGCCAGGAAAAATATGATGACTGCAGCACTTACATTATTGTTATTTTATTTGAAAGTCTGAATCAAATCATATTTCACATGCAACACTCTCCAGCAATGGATAAATTTCCTATGTGATTTTCCTCTTAAAACATAATTCAACTTTCACTTAAATTTTTATATTAACTGGAATTTAACTTATCCTGAATCATCCTTGGTTCTCTTATGACAGGCAAATTTGTAGAAAGTTAAGTTTATCTTATTGTATGTTATTTTAATTTACTTCTTTTTGAGCCAAGATGTATATAACACTACACAAATCACAGCAACTAGGAAATTCTACTTTTCCAATAAATATTTTCATATTATTGAGATGATTTTAGATTAAATTCAGCTTTCAAACAGCTTCATCAGTATTTACTCATTCTGAGTTTACAGTTCAACTAAAATATCTCCATTGAAATTTAGGAAATTTATTCAAATGAAGGTGTCTCCCTATTCATTTCCTAAAGAAAATATATTTTTATTACTTTGACTTTTCTTTAGTGTAAACTTTTTACAGCCAAAGTAGTAAGAGATATTGATACTTATTCTAGCTGAATATGTTTAGGTTATTTTAGGTCTAAGTTATTGTGCAGTTTAATATTATTTTTCATAGCTGATAGGAGAATTTGTTTGAATTTTTAAAGCATTCAGTTCAATTTATAAATTATTTCAACCAAAAACATCATAACTATTCATTTTTGGAGAGAATATGTAGATATGTTAACTATGAATTGTAGTGTATACAAGTATAACCTGTTGCTAAGTAACAAATGTCTATTATCAGGGGGGTGATATTACATCTTATTGAACACAGACAGAGCCAGGAAATGATCTCTGAGGAAAGGGATCAGTCACAAGTCTATCACAAACCTCCCATTACAAATGGTACAGGAAAATTAATGGTCTAGGTTTTCTGGCTTAATAGGTTTCAGTCCCTGTCTTCTGAAAAACATGCATTTCAATTTTATCTACTCTGAATCACCATGGCACTTAAAAAGATTAAGTATTATGGGGTCTACAGAATAGTAATTTAGAAATAAAAATTCCTTTTCCAGGTGCAGCCTGTCAAGTTGCTAACATTTAGTTAAGCTTTCACAGTTCTCAGAAAAGCTTTATAAGAAAATGAAGCTTGTAATTGTGGTAGTCACCTTAAACCATGCTTTGAATAATCTTCAGAGGCATTACCAGCTTCCCTCTAGATCACGTTAACTGGTGCTCAGATATATACACTATCATACATGTAATAAATAATTAAGATATGTTGAGGTCATTTTTTCATATGACTTATTTTATGGGAGTAAATTCAAATACAATTAAAATGTGCTTAATGTTGTCACCTGCCTATGAGCAAGTATGAAATTCATATAAATAAGATATAATACCTTATTTTAGCAATGTGGCTTCTGCATTATTTGAATTCCTCCTATCTTTTGCCCGTTTAATTTAGCCATTTAATAGATATTTATTGAGTGCCAAATATCTGCCTTTCCACAGTTTTAAATATGAGAAGTCACAATCATATCTGCCAAAAATTGAGCAATTATTTTTCTTAATGTGGAAGTGGTAGAAATATTTCCTTAGTAGTCATAACATGACAATGATACACCTCTTTTATTTAACATTATAGTGGAATTTCTATTTTTAGCCAGTGGAAAAAAAAATGCCAGAAAATATATAAAACAATATATGGAGAAAAAAAAAACTGATCAAAATTCACAAGCAATCAAATTAATACTTTCAACTTATCTCAGAACATTTGTTAGAATTAATGACAGAACCTAGCAATAATGTCTGCTTTAAGTCCAAAGTACAAAAAAGGGCAATTTAACACAGCACCAGTAAATGTTCAGAAACACAAATCCAATATAAGTTTATAATAAAGAAGCATTAAGCTATCTATAAAAAAGACATTACAATGTGTATTATAGACTTTATAGAGAAAACATAAAACATTATTGAAACCCATTAAGATTTCCTAAATAAATTTTCTGATAAACTATCTTCATGATTGAATAGACTTACTATTGTAAATATGTAAATTATCCTCAAATTTGTTAGTAAAACAATTGCAAATTCAATTAGTTTTTAAAAATATTTTATGAGGATATTGATGCTAATATTTTTGTGATAGAAGAATGGAAATGAGGAACCAACATATTCTGAAATAAGAAGCATAAACTGGAACCCTGCCGTGAGAGAGATATCTGATTCCTAGAGACAGTTTGTGGTATTAAGGAAGAGATAAAAAAAATATTTCTCAAGAGAATTTAGATCTAAAGAAAATTTATATCTTAGAAATAAATCTCTTACATCCTAGATACATAGAAAGCAGCTTTAAACATTTCTAGGGAAAACAAAGTCTGTGCTAAAAATGATGGTGACATAATACATTATTTTTATTGGAAGAAAAGAAAAAAAGAATGAAATAATTTCTTATGCTATATACAGAAGTAAATTTCTGATAGACTAAATTTAAATGTGTTTTGTAAAGCTATACAAATTTCAGCTGTAGTTCTAATCATGTTTGTCTTTAGGTTATAATATGATTTCTCAAGATATAGAAAGTACGCACATTGGAATAAATTATTTATAAATTTTACCACATAAATGTGAAAAGATTTTGTTTATGAAAAGATATACCCAAAAGATATTTAAGCTGAAATTGGAAACTTTGCAATTTATATGCCTAATAAAGGATTACTACATTATATATATATATATATATATATATATATATATATAATATAGTTCCTGAACATAAGAAAAATGTTTTTAAACTAACACAACCACAAAAAAAAAGGTAATGAATAGATAGTTCAAAAAGTGAACAAATGATGAGAAATATATGAAACTGCATAAACCTAAATAGTGGCAAGAGTATGAAAATTAAGAGTAAACCTTGAATATCCCTAATCTGAAAATCAAAAATCCAAAATTTTCCACAATCATCTTTGAACACTGATATGATGCTTAAAGGAAAAGTTCATTGAAGCATTTCAACTTTTGGATTTTTAGATTGAGGATGCTCAAGTAGTATAATGCAAATCTTATAGAATCTGAAAAGAAAATTGAAATCTGAAACACTTCAGGTTCTAAGTATTTCCAACATGGGATACTCAAACTTATTTATTTTCTTTTTTTAATTATACTTTAAGTTCTGGGGTACATGTGCAGATAGTGCAGGATTGTTACATAGGTATACACATGCCATGGTGGTTTGCTGCATCCATCACCCCATCATCTACATTAGGTATTTCTCCTAATGTTATCACTTCCTAATCCCCCCCAACCCCTGCTATCCTTCCCCTAGGCACCCCACCCTCAACAGGGCATAATGTGTGATGTTCCCCTCCCTATGTCCATGTGTTCTCATTGTTCAACACCCACTTATGAGTGAGAAAATGCGATGTTTGGTTTTCTGTACCTGTGTCAGTTTACTGAGAATGATGGTTTCCAGCTTTATCCATGTCTCTGCAAAGGACATGAACTCATCCTGTTTTATGGCTGCATAATATTCCATGGTGTATATGTGCCACATTTTCTTTATCTAGTCTGACATTGATGGGCATTTGGGTTGGCTCAAAGTCTTTGCTATTGTAAACAGTGCCACTATGAACATACATGTGCATGTATCTTTATAATAGAACAATTTATAATCCTTTGGGTATATAACTAGTAATAAGATTGCTGGGTTAAATGCTATTTCTAGTTCTAGATCCTTGAGGAATCACCACACTCTCTTCCACAGTGGTTGAACTAATTTACACTCCCGCCAACAGTGTAAAAGCATTCCTGTTTCTCCACATCCTCTCCAGCATCTGTTGTCTCCAGATTTTTTAATGATCACTATTCTAACTGGCATGAGATGCTATCTTAATGTGGTTTTGATTTACATTTCTCTAATGACCAGTGATGATGAGCTTTTTTCATATGTTTGTTGGCTGCATAAATATCTTCTTTTGAAAAGTGTCTGTTCGTATCTTTTGCCCACTTTTTGATGGGTTTTTTTTTTTTATAATTGTAATTTAGTTTTAGTTCCTTGTAGATTCTGGATATTAGCCCTTTGTCAGATGGATATATTACAAAATTATTTGCCCATTCTGCTGGTTGACGTTTCACTCTAATGATTGTTTCTTTTGCTGTGCAGTGTTTCAGTCATGAAGGACCTCTTCAAAGAGATCTACAAACCACTGCTGAAGGAAATAAGAGAGGACACAAACAGATGAAAAAACACTCGATGTTCATGGTTGGGAAAATTCAATATCATGAAAATGACCACAATGCCCAAAGTAATTTATAGATTCAATGCTATCCCCGTGAAGCTACCATTGACCTTCTTCACAAAACTGGAGAAAAACACCTTAAACTTCATTTGGAACCAAAAAAGAGCCTGCCATAGCCAAAACAATTCTAAGCAAAAAGAACAAAGCTGGAGGCATCACACTACCTGACTTCAAACTTTACTACAAGGCTACAGTAATCAAAACAGCATGGCATTGGTACCAAAACAGAGATATAGACCAATGGAACAGAACAGAGGTCTCAGAAGTAATGTCACACATCTACAACCATCTGATCTTTGATAAACCTGACAGAAACAAGCAATGGGGAAAGGATTCCCTGTTCAATGAATGGTATTGGGAAAACTGGCTAGTCATGTGCAGAAAGCTGAAACTGGACCCCTTCCTTACACCTTATACAAAAATTAGCTCCAGATGGATTAAAGATTTAAACATAAGACCTAACACTATAAAAACCCTAGAAGAAAATCTAGGCAATGCCAGTCAGGGCATAGGCATAAAGCTACTCAAACTTATACATTGAAATACTACATTACAAACAGTAGATGGCCCCAAATTAAGAAGTTTGAAAATAAAGTATGATGAAAAGGATATAGAAATTTTATACACTACTGAAGTCTAAGTTGGATAATATTTAAGAAAACCAGTTGACATCATCTAAAGTTATAGGAAAACCACAAACTTTAATGGATTTTCCTTGGAGAAACTCATGTGTCTAGTAAACATATTAATTGCAGACTTTTTTTTTTTTGCAGTGAAAACTTTTTGAAGCAAATCAAAGAATATCAACAAACTATAATAGATTATCAAAAGGAAATAGAGCACAGCACTGGAAGTAAAAGAACTGCATGTACAGCAATGGTATGGCTGATTCCTTAAAATATAAGGTTCAACAAACCTTATTTTTAAAGATTATTAGTGCATTATATTATTTAGCAAAGCTGAAAAACAAGCAAAACTAAATAATACAGGATATAAGATATACATACTTGTGGCAAAATATATATATGTATATATATTTTTATACATATATATATATATTTATTTTTTACAAATGAAAGAAAAGGTGAGAGAGAGAGGCAGGGAGTTGGAAATAGATTGAAGCACATATATTATTAGGCTGAGATTATTGGAATGCATAGGTAAAATTATAATGACATTGGATCAAACAAGACAATAAGTTATTGTCTTATTTCAATGCCTTACATATTGTTTATATATCATAATTATTTGTATGTATTAAATATCAAATGACAATTTTAAAAAGGTATAATTAGCACATAAGCTGTACATACCTACATTCTGGGATTGGACAGGTTGCAATTAAAGCAAAGAAATTTCAGTTTTTTCTTTTTTCTTTTTTTTTGAGACAGAGTTTTGCTCTGTCTCTCAGGCTGGAGTGCAGTGGGACCATCCTGGCTCATTGTAACCTATGCCTCCCGGGTTCAAATGATTCTCCTGCCTCAACCCCCTGAGTAACTGGGATTACAGGTGCATTCCACCACACTGGGATAATTTTTACATTTTTAGTAGAGACTGGATTTCACTATGTTGGCCACACTGGTCTTGAATGCCTGACCTCAAATTATCCACCCACCTCAGCCTCTCAAAGTGCTGAGATTATAGGTGTGAGCCACCACACCTGGCCAATTTCAGGTTTATATAATCTGTGTGATTGTAAAAATTTGATATATTTGGAAAATAGAACACATTCTCAGTTGTAATAGCCAAATTATATTTTTTATGTTCCCTCACAACACTATTAAAAATTCTAAAGCTTGCCAATAAAATAAACAACAATTATATGTATAAGGCATGAATTACACTTACTTTTAAAAATATTCAAAGAATAAAGCCTTCCATAAATTATAAAACTTGATAATTCATTTATATTATCTATGAAACCAGCCATTCATTTTGATCTTAATTCAAAGTCAATGTGACTGTTAGAATACATTGCATAAAGCTTTAAAGAAACAGAATCAACATATTTTTTACCAGAAGGCCCACAATCTTAATCATGACAATATATTACAGCCTAATTTAAAACACAACACACTGATTTCATTTAAGTGCAAATTGTTACCAAATTCTAGCTTTGAAAGCACCAACTCTTTTTACTGTGTATTTGTTTGGTTTTAGTAGTTAGTTGCTTTCCTCAGTTTCTGTTGTCATAGGTAGCATACATGTGCCAAAAAAAAAAAACCCTGAATATTAAAATAAAAATTTAATGATAGTAAGAAAGGGAAAGAAGTGTTTGAATTGGGCTTTAGTTGCCCATCAGTAGTGCTTTTAAAAACAAATGAATATTAATTATAAAAGAT
The DNA here is from genome assembly GCA_963573385.1 of Cacajao melanocephalus. Taxonomy (NCBI): domain Eukaryota; kingdom Metazoa; phylum Chordata; class Mammalia; order Primates; family Pitheciidae; genus Cacajao; species Cacajao melanocephalus. Next base: position 6,530 of record CAUYLG010013036.1, on the reverse strand, counting down.
ATGAACAGATGTTCAAAGCTGATCCATTGGAATCTCCTTGAAATGATAGAGACCTTTCTCTTACACAATGGATCCTGTCCAGGATTCTTCTGGGAATCTTGAAAAATGCAAATATTTATTATTGCTTACTATTTAGACTTCATCATTGTTAATAATCATCCAATAACTCAACAGTTGTCTCTAACTTGTCAAATTTCCTAACTAAATTTTAAGCCTGCTTTTAAAGTTGTCTCTCTGGGGACCCATTTAGAACTACAGAATTGGTATAAATATTATTTTAAGCTGAACACTGGGATTCAACAGATGGAGAAAGAAGGCTTCTCAGAGCTTCCACTATCTGACTAAATGCAGAAACTTCTGGGAAATCAGGCTGCCATAAATTGTCTTTTAGTGAGGGCTTTTACTTCCAGGTAAAAGAACAAAGTAAATGTAATGTAAAACACTTTTCAAGGGTAGTTCTATGGACATGGAGAAGAAGGAAAGATCACTCACACATGCATAAACAAGCATTATCAAAAACTTCCTGATCTCCCAATTATTCTAGAAACCCCTTTGTCTTTGCTAAAGAAATCTATTTGTTCCCCACATGAAGGCCTTGTCTATGTTCTCCCACGTACCTACTAACTTGGCTATATAAGCCACTAACTTTACACATATCAAGCTACCTCTTTTCTAAACTCCTGTACACTTATGAATATTTTTCACTGTTAATCTTTTGTCATTGTAGTTGGCAGCCACAATCACTAAGTCAAAAGAGTAAAAGTTTTCTCTCCCCAACACCTCCTAACATTTATATTTCCTCATGTTTTCCTCCTTTCATTTCTACTCCAAAAGCATCAATTCACAATTTAATTGCCACTCATTTAAAATTCATTTTCTCCTTATTTATTGGACACTATTTTATCAAATTTGAGGTAAACTAATTTAGAATCAGCAACATTTTTATGCTTCTTAATGTCCTAATATAAATTTACACATTGGAAAAAAAGATATGGAATATAACTTCCTTCCCTCTTATTTTTCTTTCTGTTTAAAATTTTCCCATATGATATTATTTCTCCCTCATGGACTTTATCTGTATACTGTTGTCCACAATTAGGAATTTATATATTATTTATATACAGGGGTTTATATACATTTCTTTCAGTTAACATTTGTTAAGGGTTTTATCCATGCAGATAATGGTGTGCAAAAGACAAGAAGACAGAGTCCCTATCTTGCCAAACTCACTACTTAATCTTAGAAGACATGCACAGTACATTAAATATATTTATATGAATAAAAAATAGAAATATACTATATATTGTGATTTTTAAGACTCGAAGATAAATAGTTCTGTTTCTGAAAATGGTAAGATTTCTTCAAGCAGGTATTATTGAAATAGATCATTGCAAGATGAACAGGCATTATCAGGAGATGAGATTAATTTGTCTGTCTCACCAGTGGCTACTATGAATCTGATTCTCATGACAAAGCAAGCAGTCAGTTCTGTATATTCTAATCTCCTTACCAGTAGAATTATTTAATGCCTTTTATTAACTAGAGAACTAATAAGCCACTGCAACAGTATCTTCTTAAATTTTTACCTTAAATTTCATTATATCCAAGATTGGGGTAGTAAAAGTTACCTGGGTGATATTTAGGAATACATTAGAAGTAAATATAATCATGATATCTTAAATCACTATCCTATTTATCATTTTTGTACATTATTACCAAATCAGATATTTTATTGAAAATAGTTGTTATAAAAATGTGCAAATAGACTATATATATTATAGGTAGATTATCCTGACTAAATTAAGTTTATTTTCTTGAATTTACTTTTTATTTTACTGATACAACTTCATTTCCAAATAGTGAAGCAGGCTAATTCAGACTCTCATGACGTACAGAAATTTAGAAATTATTCCATTTGAGTTCTTTATTAGAATGATGCTATTCTTTAAATATTTCGCATATTGGCACTGAACAACTATCAGCCTAAGTAAACTTATAGTCTAAAGTAAAATTATATTATTCTCAAAGAATATTTGACAAATTTCATAGAAAAAATTTAATAAAAATATAAAATGGTAGTCCTAGCACTTTGGGAGGCCAAGGCGGGTGGATCACCTGAGATCAGGAGTTCAAAACCAGCCTGGCCAACATGGTAAAACCCCACTTCTACTATAAATACAAAAAATTAGCCAGGCGTGGTGGTGCTTGCCTGTAATCCCAGCCGCTCAGGAGACTGAGGCAGGAGAATTGCTTGAACCTGGGAGGGGGAAGTTGCAGTGAGCTGAGATTGCATCATTACACTCCAGCCTTGGCAACAAGAGTGAAACTCCATCTAAAAAAAAAAAAAACAGGGGGGAGACAATCCAATATGGCCAAATAGGAACAGCTCTGGAGTGCAGATCCCAGCAAGAAGGCAGAGGGTGAGTGACCATTACATTTCTAAACGAATTTTTACTGCCCACAGACCAGGAGATTCCTGGGCAGAAAAGGACCACAAGTCTCCAGCATGGCTGTTTCAGCTGGTACAGCCGGTCTCTGCACAAAAACGCACATAAATCTGGGCACCGCTTCAACTGGCACCTGGAATACCTGGGAGACAGAGTCACCCCTTCAACTGAAAAAAAAGGACTGAAACAGGGCCAGGGATGGGTCCAGCTCTGTGGAGGGAAGGGCATCTGCCATTACTAAGGCCGTCTGCCGCTACCGAGGCAGTCCACCATTACTGATGCAGTCTGCCATTACCGAGACAATCCACCATTACTGAGGCAGTCCACCATTACTGAGGCAGTCCACCATTACAGAGGCAGTCTGCCATTACTGAGGCAGATGGACATTACTGAGGCAGCTCTAACTATACCTCTATAAGCAAAACTGCAAAGAAGTTCACACAGCAGCTGGGCAGAGCCCACAGCAGCTCAGCAATGCCTCTGCTGGAAGACTGTGATTGGCTACCTCCTCACTGGGCAGGGTATCTATGAAAAAAGGCAGCAGCACATCAGGAACTTATAAATAAAGCCCCACCTTCCCAGGATAGAGCACCTGGGATAAAAGGGAGGTTATGAGTTCTGCTGCAGCAGACTTAAACATACCTGCCCAGCAGCTCTGAATGGAACAACAGAGTTCACAGCTCAGCACTTGAGCTTCTATAAGGGACAGACTGTCTCCTCAAGCAGCTCCCTGACCCCCAAATATCCAAAGAGACACCTCATAAGGGAGAGCTCAGGCTGACATCTGGGGGATATCCTTCTGGGACAAAGATAACAGAAGAAGAAACTAGCAGTAACCCTTACTGTTCTGCAAATGCTGCAGGTGATCCCCAGGCAACTAAAAAATAGAAAGAAATAACATCATCATCAACAAAAAGGATGTCCACTCAGAGACTCCATCTGAAAGTCAACAACTACAAAGACCACAGTTAGATAAATCCACAAAGATGGGAAGAAACCAGTGCAAAATGGATGTAAACACCCAAAACCAGAATGCCTCTCCTCCTCCAAGGGATCACAACTCCTCACCAGCAAGGGAACAAGGCTGGATGGAGAATGAGTCTGATGAATTGATACAAACAGGCTTCAGACAGTGGGTAATAACAAACTTCTCTGAGCTAAAAGAACATGTTCTAACCAAAAGTAAAGAACTAAGAACCTTGAAAAAAGGTTTCACAAAATGTTAATGAGAAAAAACTGCTTAGAGAAGAATACAAATGAATTGAGGGAGCTGCAAAACACAACACGAGAACTTTGCGAAGCATACACAAGTTTCAATAGCCGAATCGACCAAGCAGAAGAAAGGATATCAGAGATCGAAGATCAACTCAATGAAATAAAATGCAAAGACAAGATTAGAGAAAAAGAGTAAAAATAAATTAACAAAGCCTCCAAGAAATATGGGATTATGTGAAAAGACCTAATCTATTTTTGATAGGTGTACCTGAATGTGATGGAGAAAATGAATCCAAGCTGGAAAACACTCTTCAGTGTATTATGCTGGAGAACATCCCCAACTTAGCAAGGCAGGCCAATATTCAAGTCCAGGAAATACAGAGAAAACCACAAAGATATCCCTCAAGAAGAGCAACCCCAAGGCATATAATTGTCAGATTCACCAGGGTTAAAATGAAGGAAAAAATGCTAAGGGCAGCCAGAAAGAAAGGTCGGGTTATCCACAAAGGGAAGCCGATCAGACTCACAGGGAATCTCTCTGCAGAAACCCTACAAGCCAGAAGAGAGTAGGGGCCAATATTCAACATCTTTAAAGAAAAGAACTTTCAACCTAGCATTTCATATCCAGCCAAACTAAGTTTCATAAGCGAAGGAGAAAGAAAATCCTTTATGAATAAGCAATTGCTGAGAGATTTCATCACCACCAGGCCTGCCTTACAAGAGCTCCTGAAAGAAGTGCTAAACATAGAAAGGAACAACCAGTACCAGCCAATCCAAAAATGTGCCAAATGGAAATGAGCATCGACACAATGAAGAAACCGCATCAACTAATGAGCAAAACAACCAGCTAGTATCTAAATGGCAGGATCAAATTCACACATAACAATATTAGCCTTAAATGTAAATAGGTTAAATGACCCAATCAAAAGACATGGACTGGAAAATTGGAAAAAAGTCAAAATCCATCAGTGTACTGTATCCAGGAATCCCATCTCACATGCAAGGATACACATAGGCTCAAAATAAGGGGATGGAGGAAGATTTACCAAGCAAATGGAGAGCAAAAAAAAAGCAGGAGTTTCAATCCTAGTCTCTGATACAATAGACTTTAAAAAACATCCAAAGAGACTAAGAAGGGCATTACGTAATGGTAAAAGGATCAATGCAACAAGAAGAGCTAACAATCCTAAATATATACACACCCCATACAGGAGCACCCAGATACATAAAGCAAGTTCTTCACAACCTACAAAGAGACTTAGACTCCCACACAATAATAGTGGAAGACTTTAACATTCCACTTTCAATATTAGACAGATCAACAAGACAGAAAATTAACAAGGATATACAGGACTTGAACTCAGATCTGGACCAGGCAAACCTAATGGACATTTACAGAACTCTCCATCCCAAATCCACAGAATATACATTCTTCTCAGCACCACATCACACCTACTCTAAAATTGACCACATAATTGGAAGTAAATCACTCCTCAGCAAATGCAAAACAACGGAAATCATAACAGTCTCTCAGACCACAGTGCAATCAAGTTAGAACTCAGAATTCAGAAACTAACTCAGAACTGCAAAGCTTCATGGAAACTGAACAACTGGCTCTTCAATGCTGACTGGATAAATAATGAAATGAAGGCAGAAATAAAGACGTTCTTCGAAACCAACAAGAACGAAGACACGACATACCAGAATCTCTGGGACACATATAAAGCAGTCTCTAGAGGAAAATATATAGCAATAAGTGCCCACATGAGAAGCAAGGAGAGATCTAAAATTGACACCCTATCATCAAAATTAAAAGAGCTAGAGGAGCAAGATCAAAAGAACTCAAAACCTAGCAGAAGACAAGAAATAACCAAGATAAGAGCACAACTGAAGGAGATAGAAACACAAAAAACTCTTCAAAAAAATCAATAAATCCAGGAGCTGGTTTTTCAAAAAGATCAACAAAATAGACCACTAGCCAGATTAAAAAAGAAAAAATAACCAAATAGATGCAATAAAAAACGAGAAAGGGGATATCACCACAGATTACACAGAAATTCAAAACATCATCAGAGATTATTACCAACAACTCTATGCACATAAACTAGTAAGCCTGGAAGAAATGGATAAATTCCTGGACACTTGCCTCCTCCCAAGACTAAACGAGGAAGAAGTTGAAACCCTGAATAGACCAATAACAACAGCTGAAGTTGAGGCAGCAATTAAGAGCTTACCACCCAAAAAAAGCCCAGGTCCAGATGGGTTCACAGCTGAATTCTACCAGCCATACAAAGAGGACCTGGTACCATTCCTTCTGAAACTATTCCAAATAATCCAAAAAGAGAGAATCCTTCCCAAATCATTTTATGAGACCAACATCATCCTGATACCAAAACCCGGCAGAGACTCAACAAGAAAAGAAAACTTCAGGCCAATATCCATGATGAACATAGATGCAAAAATCTTTAATAAAATATTGGCAAACTGATTGCAACAGCACATCAAAAAGCTTATCCACCGTAATCAAGTAGGATTCATCCCAGGCATGCAAGGATGGTTCAACATACGCAAGTCTATAAACGTAATTCACCACATAAACAGTACCGAAGACAAAAACCACATGATTATCTCAATTGATGCAGAGAAAGCCTTTGACAAAATTCAACAACCCTTTATGCTAAAAACCCTCTTGACGGAACGTATCTCAAAATAATAAAAACTATTTACGACAAACCAACAGCCAATATCATACTGAATGGGCAAAAACTGGAAGCATTCCCTTTGAAATCTGGCACTAGACAAGGTTGCCCACTCTCACCACTCCTATTCAATATACTACTGGAAGTTCTAGCCAGAGCAATCAGGGAA